>MU739016.1:3083-15626 GCA_026770625.1 Nicotiana glauca | reverse complement strand
TAACTTTGGCTTGAGGGAATAGGATTAGAGTATTATTGATTGCTATTTGCTAAATAATCGAGTACGGTGTATAGGTATGGTGACGAGTATCTATACCCCGGTGTCTAGTATGACCGTGAATCTTTATGGTTAGTTGTTCTTAGTATATTTGGAACTCTTCCAAACTAATTAATGAATTCTACCTAATGTGAAGAGTTGAGGATAAATTGTGAGTTTGTGAATTCTTTGGAGCGTTGGCTCGAACGATAAAATATTATTGAGTAAGAAAAGAAAGAATTGGTATGAAAAGTGATTAAATCCCTTGCCGGAATGATTTGAGTATATTGATTATCTCCCTTACCGAGATGTGGAAGTTATTGTCATTGCTCCCTTGCTGGGATGTGGAAGTTATTGTCATTGCTCCCTTGCCGGGACTTAGTTGTTTAATTGTATCTTTCCCTTGTCGGGATATTTCTCATTACTATTTATTCCCCTCGGTTGTTTGGTTGTGATTGTTGTTTGGGTGAGGAAGAGTGATAATGCACGAAGGGTCATTCCGTGCCATTTTTGATTATATTTGCATGAAGGGCCATTCCATGCCATTTTTTAGTATATTTGCACGAAGGGTCATTCCGTGCCATTTTTTATTATATTTGCACGAAGGGTCATTCTGTGCCATTGTTAATTATATTATGCACGAAGGGACATTCTGTGCCATCGTTGATTATATTATGCACGAAGGGACATTCTGTGCCATCGTTGATTATATTATGCAAGAAGGGACATTCCGTGCCATTGTTGATTATATTATGCACGAAGGGTCATTTAGTGCCATGAAATGAGAGTTATGTGAGGAAAGCACGAAGGGTGATGCCGTGCATTTTGTTTGATTGTTTTGGGTGAGGATGAGAGTAAAAGCACGAAGGATGATGTCGTGCAACTGTTGGATTTCTTGTCTCTGTTAAATTATTGTTGTGCCCTATTTCTTATTTACGTTGATGACATTTATATCTGAATTGTACTTCCACATAGCATGTTTTCCCTTCACCATTAATTGTTTTAGTCTTTGGTATTTCTTGCCTTCTATTGCATGTATATATATATTGAACTGCACAGGTTGATTTGGTAGTCCTGTCTAGCCTCGTCACTACTTCACCGGGGTTAGGCCAGGCACTTACCAGCACATGGGGTCGGTTGTGCTGATGCTACACTCTGTGCATCTTTTTGCACAAATCCAGGAGCAGCTTTTGGACAGCAGTAGTAGGATCGCCCGGAGTTGTCTTCAGTCCAGGGACTCATGAGGTAGCCTAGCTGGCGTCCGCAGGCCGAAGTCCCTTCTCTGTTTAGTTTATTTTCATTGTTTCGAGACAGACACTATGTATTTCTTTTATTCAGACTTGTTTGTAGTATTCATTAGTAGCTCGTGAGATAGCGACTCTAGTCTTGGGTAGTAAAATATTAAACTTCCGCATTTTGGGTTTTCATTTGCTTATGTTATAAAAGACTTTCGCTTTTATTTAAAGGTTTATTATTGTTATTACTGTTGTGTTGTTTTCAAAAGACGTAAGTGTTTGGCTTGCCTAGCTCCAATAGTAGGCGCCATCACGACTCCCGATGGTGGGAAATTCGGGTCGTGACATACATGCATAGAGATGCATACTTTCTCATATTGTACGGTATCACGTTGTTCATGATTTGTTTTACACACATTGATATATGGCATAGAGAGGTATTTCACACTTGCTATTTGGAAAGAAAATGAAACATCTTATTTATTGTGAAAGGATTTTTGGGAAAAAATGCAATTTTCAAACTATCTTGTATTTTTAGACAACTTCGGTAAAGGTTTGGGTTTTCACTGATGTTCTTGAAAAGTGGAGCTATTTTTGAAACACTGTGCAAAAGATAAACATTTTTATCTCTGAGATTATTTCCTTGTTTTTATGCTCTACGTTGTCATGAACTGCTATTGGTTATTGGTGTCGAACCCGACCTATGTTCCAACTTGTCACGACTTTCAATCTGAGGTTAGGTTTGTTACTTTTTTAGTACATGGGGTTGGTTGTACTCATACTACACTTCTTGTACATTGCGTGCAGATTCTGGATGTCGATATTGTGTGTTCGATGGTTGCTGGATTACAAGGTATACCTGTCTTTCTACTGGAGCTGCCTCTTGTTCACGGTAGCCTTAGATTATAAAACTCGGTGTATGTACTTTTTAAACACAAGATGTATTTTCTTCATATCAGCTTTGTAAACTCAAATCTTTGAAGCTCAGGATTTGTAGTCAGTCCTTGGGAAATGTATGAGATTTAGAAAATTCCTATGTTTAATTGTCTTATTAATGTTATTAGAATTGGATAGTTATTAGTTAGCTTACCTAGCAGGTTGGGTTAGGTTCCATTAAGACTAGTGGATTTTGGGTCGTGACAACATTAAGGTTGTACACAGACTGACCAGGCGAATAGCCGCGTTGGGTTGATTTATTTCGAGGTCGTCGTATAAGAGCTATCGGTTTTTCTCATTATTCAAAAAGAAGGACGACTTCTCTTGGACCCTGGAGTGACAGTAAGCCTTAGAAGAACTCAAGCGATACTTGTCGAGCCCTCTCTTGTTGCACACTCCAAAAGCAGACGAACAACTATACCTCTAATAGGCAATGTCTGAGGTGGCGGTAAGTGGTGTCCTGGTCCAAGAAGAAAACGGTACGCATTTTCCTAATTATTATGTTAGTAGGACCCTAGGAGATGCCGAAATAAGGTATCTACACTTAGAAAAATTAGTGCTCACCTTATTAAGTGATTCTAGGAAATTAAAATCATACTTTCAATGCCACTCCATATGTGTTATGACCTCCTACCACTGAGGAATGTCATGCATATGCCTGAGCTCTCGGTCCTGTTGACCAAATGGACCGTAGAAATTAGTGGGTATAATATCGAGTACAAACCCTGAACCGCCATAAAATCTTACATTTTGGCAGATTTTGTGACCAACTTTACGCTGGCCTTGGTCCCCGATATTGAGAAGGAATTACTTATCACTTCGGGGATTAGCTCGAGGATATGGACCTTATTCACGGACGGTGCTTCCAACGCGAAGGGGTCTAGATCGGGCATCGTATTAAAAACACGTACTGGTAATGCAATTAGGTAGTTTATAGAACTATTAAATTGATTGATAATGAAACCGGGTATGAGGCAATGATTGCAGGTCTAGAATTAGCTAAGATCGTAGGGGCCAAAGTGATAGAGGCCAAATGTGACTCCCTCCATGTCGTGAACCAAGTCAACAGGACGTCTAAAGTAAAAGAGGAATGGATGAAGAGATACTTGTATAAGTTGCAGGTGACCATACACAATTCAAGGAATTGACTCTATAACATGTACCTTGGGGATCAAAATAATGAGGTTGATGCATTAGCCAATTTGGGGGCGTCGGTTGACTCTGATTAATTCGACTAGGGAGCAGTAGTACAGTTGATGAACTCGATGGTAGAATAAGGTCACAATAAGGTGATCTTGACAATTTTGACTTGGGATGGGAGAAACAAACACATTGACTACCTGGAGAAAGGAAAATTGCCATCGGATCCCAAGGTTTCAAAAGCCCTACATGTTAAATCTGCTAGGTTCAACTTGGTTGAGGGGAAATTGTTCAGAAGATCCTTTTTCGGGCCACTAGCTAGGTGTTTGGGTCTGAGGGAGACTGCCTACGCCATGAGATAAGTACACGAAACCACTCGGGGAAACCACTAGGGAGAAGAATCCCTAGTTCGATGATTAGAGTCGGTTACTACTGGAATGAGATGGAGAAGGGTGCAAAAGACTTCGTATGAAAATGTAATGAGTATCAAAGACACGCCCTGATGATTTATTGACCAGGGAAATTGTTTCACCCGGTCCTATTGCTGTGACCATTTATTAAATGGGGGATGGACATTGTCAGTCCCCTATCATGGGCGCCCGATAATGCCCAATACATACTACTCATGATTGATTATTTCTCCAAGTAGGTCAAAGCTCAAGCCTTCGAGAAGGTTCGAGAGATAGAGGTCATCGACTTCGTTTGGGGTCATATAATATTCCGATTCGAGATGCTGACCAAGATCATTTGCAACAATGGGAAGTAGTTTGTAGACAGCAAGATAAGAAAATTTCTCGAAGACTATAAAATTACAAAACATTTATCTACACCTTACCACCCAAAGGGATAAACAAAACTATACTCCAAAACATAACGTAGAGATTGATCTATCCGAAGGGAAAGTGGAAGGAAATCTTGCCCGAAAACTTGTGGTCATATCGAATGACTTAAAAGTACAGTACCGGTGAGACCTTATTCTCTTTAGTTTACAACGCTAAAGCCTTAATCCTGATCGAGGTAGGGGAACCAAGACTAAGGTTCCAGTATGCTATTAATATGCCAAACGACGAGGCCATGGCCATGAGTTTGGACTTATTGGATGAAAGGCAAAATGGTCCATTTAGCTGCTAAAAGCAATGAATGGGGAGGTACTACAACTAAAGGGCTAGCCTTAGACATTTCCAAGGCGGGGACTTAGCAGTAAGGAAGTTACACTGCACAACTAAAACCTAAATGACAGGAAACTAGGCCTAAATTGGGAAGGCATGTGCAGTGTTTCCAAAATAACCGAGAAAGGTTCATATAAGCTCAAGTCAGGGAATAGTGTGCAAATACAGCACAACTGGAATGTGGAACACTTATAGTGGTACTACTGCTAAGGTGTTGTAACGACCCAGACAATCATTTTGAGATTTTTAGCCCTAATCCCCTATTTACTAATTTCCCCGTATCTTTTTCTGCTTATGCGGCTTTCTAGGAGGTTTTGTTTTTGGTTTTGGAGTGGAATAGGACACTTAGTCCCTCAAACGAAAGCTTAAGTTCTAGGAACTCGATCACAGTTGGAAATGTGTGAAGACAAATCAGGAATGGAGTTTAATCGGTTCCTTTAGCTCCGTTGGGTGATTTTCGATTGAGGGGAGCAATCGGATTGTGATTTGGAGGTTCGTAGCTGAATTAGGCTTGATTGGCGAAAGCTGAATTTTTGAAAAGTTTGACCAAAAGTGGACTTTTTTGATATCATGGTCAAATTTCAATTCTGGAAGTTGGAGTAGGTCTGTAGTGTCAATTATTACTTGTGTGTAAAATTTGGGGTCAACCGGACGTGATTTGACAAGTTTCGGCATCGGTTGTAGAAGTTTGAAGTTTCAAAGTTCATTAAGTTTTAATTGGAGTGTGATTCATGTTTTTAGCATTGTTTGATATGATTTGAAGTCTCGACTAAGTTTGCATGGTGTTTTAGGACTTTTCGGTAAGTTTGGTTGAGGTCCAGGGGGTTTCGAATTGATTTCGCATGGTTAACGGATTATTTGGAGTTATGTTGGATTGGCTAAAGTTTGTTGCATCTAGTGTAAGCGCACCTACGTACCTTGGGCTGCAAGTGCGGCAATGTAGAAGCGGCCATCAAGCCGCAAAAGCGATTATAGGCCTGCCCAGCTGGGATCGCAGAAGCGGTCAGAATCTCACAGAAATGGACTTATAGAAGCAGAGAAAGAAGTGTAGAAGTGGCCCTTGTTCGTAGAAGCAAACTTTGAGGACTTAAATGAAGTCCACACTTGGGAGAGTTTTTCCGTAGGTATGGAATCGCAGATGTGGTAGATCACTCGCAGAAGCGAGATCACTTGGAAAAAAGAGGAAATTACAAGGGCTTGATCTCATTTTCACTTTGGGACTTTGAGATCTCGGATTCAGGCAATAATTAAAGGATTTTCAGAGGAAGCTATTGGATTTGGGCCATTCAGAGTCCGAAAATCGTGGAAATGGCATTATTATTGATGGATTAATCTTGGTTCGAGGTAATTGGCTTGCCTAACCTTGTGTGGGGGAAATTCCCTTAGGATTTGGTATTGTTGTGATACTTTTGTGATATGTGAGTGAGGCGATGACGAGTTCATACACGTGTGCTACATATTAATTGATTTATACCAACATGTGTAGTTATCCTGTTTAGCCTAATATCGCATGTCTACGTGTCTTAAATACTTACTTGAACTCTATGTAGCATGCTTAGTTGAATTTCTATTTTTCCTTGACTTGTATCAATCTTAACTGTAGAGTTCTTGTTGTTAATTATTACTTTCCATTGGTTTCGAGTTGTGTGTTTACTTTTGGGATTACGAGGCGGTACCTCGGGAGATCCCCCTTCATATTTACTTTTGGGACTATGAGATGGTACCTCGGGAGATCGCCCGACACATTTTGATTTTGAGACTACGAGTCATTACCTCAGAAGATGTCATTGCATATTTACTTTTGGGACTACAAGACGGTATCTCAGGGGATCCCCTGTTGAGCATTTACTTTTGGGACTACGAGACGGTGTCTCGAGAGCACCCCTGTTGTTTATCTCTATGTGTTGTGTTATTATTTTTGTAGAATTTTCCCTATAAGATTCTCAATATTTTCACATTATTATATTTTCTATCTTACTTATTATATACCAGTAGGGCCCTGACCTGATCTCGTCACTACTCTACCGAGGTTAGGCATAGCACTTACTGGGTATCGTTGTGATGTAATCATGCTACTCTTCTGCACATGTTTGTGTGTAGATCCAGGTACCTCCTACCAGCCCCACTATTAATTGCGTACTTTCTGCTACTCCGGAGACTTCGAGGTATATCTGCCAACATCCACAGACCTCTGAGTCCCCTTCTATACCTTTTATGTTGTCCCTCCTTTATTTCTTCTAGTTACTGATGTATAGAAACAGTTAGACAAATTCTTAGAGTTTGTGACTTGTGACTAATAGGTTTTGGGAATATTCTTTATACTCGAGTTTTGGTTATTATACATGCCGAGTGGCATTTTTATCAGTTATATAATTATCTGTTGCAGTTTACTGGTTAAGTTTTGCTTTAATTTTGTTATTCCACAAATTTGTTAGGCTTACCTAGTCGTAGAGACTAGATGCCATCACGACATCTTACGGAGAGAGATTTGGGTCGTGACAGGTACGAACACAATTTCCTTTGAAATTTGTTATACTAACTTATGTAGGTACTCGATCGAGGGTAAATTTGACAATTAGGTTTGAAAGCACGTCTTATACTCTTTTTCTCTTGGACCAGTTTTTTCCCAAGTGGGTTTTACATCATGGGTTTTAACGAGGCAACAATAAAATGTGTTACCTTTGAAGACTATCCTGAGGCTGGAGTTACTGACAACCCGTACTGGACCGAATTTATTCGATCCCTCACAAGCTTAGTCTCAAATATTGGGGGCCATTACTCCCTAAGTTAGGATCCTTAGAAGGGGTTCTTATTTGATATTAAAATCCAAGGCTCGATTATTAGAATTCGTTGTAAGGTTCAAATGGTCAAACGAACTGTACCCGTGTAGGTTATTCTAGCAATAGCACAAAGCTTATGTGCCTCCGATTATGTGTTCTACATGCAAAGTAATGAAAGGAATTTTCCCTCCATATTTTATCACGTCGCATTTGCACCATCAATATATTCTTTGAGTTAATTAAAACAAATAATGGATCCTAAATCCTAGAGCTTACGGGCCTCCTCGAGTCGGGGACTATTGTCCGATAATAATATGGGACGGCTCAGGTTATCGAATCTTGTAGGCTCTCAACCTATTAGGCAGAGCCAAAACATAAAAAGCTACGGCCAACTCATAATGGCTAGGTGACATCCAAGTCTATACTCAAAAAGTAAGGTCCTTACATATGATTAAAACCTCTTCAAAGGTCTCCCTCGGCAAAACACCATTGTTTACGATTTAAACATTCAAGTATGTATCTTAAAGCCTTCATCTTTTATTGGGTATTTCGAAGCCTAAGAAACTCAAAGTTGTTATCGAAACATTCGGGCTTCGAGGGAATAAGTATTCTAGATTATGTCCAATTTTATGCTAGGACATTCATAACATTCTTCAAATAAAGAGTTACAATTGGATACTGAAAAGTAAAAGACACATTATGGCCGAAGGGAAATTTTTCATATATATTCCAAAAATATTTACAAAGGCGATAAAACGGCCTCAAAATAAACAAAAACAATGTACAAAATAAAATAAAAATAAACTAAGGCATCTCCGCCTAGTCTTCACTAGAGCCCGATTCAGTACCATAACCCTCGAGCTCATATATATCTTTAGCCTCAGCCTCGAGACTCTTGGCCTTTTCAATCTCGGCCAACATATCGAACACTCGGGCATGAATCTCCTAGAGTGTCTCCCTCTAGGATAGCCACTTTAGGTACTCAGCCTTTGTTATCAAGCAGGCCTCGGCTATTTCTATGTCGCTTTTGTATTGGGCTAGCATCTCCTCGACCTCGAAGGAATCGGCTGAAGCTTCCTCTAACTTAGACTTCAATGCGGTACACTTCCAGCCGAGGTTGTCACGCTCCGAGATGGCCGAACCCAGTTGTGCTCGGAGCTCATCATTTAGCCAAGACCACTTGCCAGCCTTATCCTTTATCACTCTGAGCTGGTCTTTGACCGATGTCAACTCCTCTTTAGTAGCCTCATTTTCCGAGGCTAGGAGATCCATCATGTTCCTCAACCTCTCGGCCGAAGCTTTGAGCTCATTCATCTCAGCTTGAAGCTGGTCAATAAGGTATACCTTCTCTTGGACCTGCGAGGTTACGTCGTTAGCTAATATGATTAGCCTCTCATTTTTAATCTTAAATATCCTTACCTTCTAGTCCAGTTCAGCATGCTCCCATTTCACAGACAAAGCCTCCCTTTGAATTTTTTTCAGCTCAGCTTGGAGAATAGAGAGGTCCCTGAGGACCTCATCTTTTTCTCATCGAGATACTTGTAATTGTCCTTCTGCCGGACTTGCTCCTTGAGCACGAACTTGAGCTGGCTCACTTCCATTCGAGATCGGAGGAAGCTATCATGATGAAGCACCGAAGCATGACAAATAAAGTGGCGAGATCATAAAGAAACTCTAAGGTTAAATGAGCTACACGAAGGTCACAAAGAAATAGAAGTATACCTGGTTCAATGCCTATTATGCCTCGTAGAAAAGGCTCAGTGTGCTCACATCGTTCATCTCTGTCTAATCCTCTTTGGTCACCTAGCAGCAAAGATAACTGGCCATGCCAACCAGGCTAGATAGTACCTAGGTATCCACCAGGATCATAAACACGACGGTTCATTTGTTTTCGAGATCCACGTTCGGAACAGGGAACTTCTTCACTAGCTTCGGGCTCGATCTCAGCCGCTTACGGTGATATGTCTTTTTCAGGATCTCCACGTGGCCGAACCCCGAGTAATCCTCCAATGCATCGATGTCCATTCCCTAAAAGAATTAAGTTGAGGGCCTCATATATAGCCCTCGATGTCTAGTTTGGTTTCTCTTTAATGTCCTGATCCTCTCCGAATAAAGACTCTGTGTGGGACGGCGATACAGTAATGTCAATGACATCGACGACTTCCCTTGGAGCAGGAGTAGCTTCTTAAGAGATCGTAGCCAGTGGTTTTCCTTCGGGCTACCGAGCAAAAGAGAGGTCGACCTCTCAATCACTTCTCACGGTCGCTGCCCGCTCTTCTTCATCAACGGCCAACCCATGGGTGACAAACTCTAGGTTATCATCTTCAGGATAGTCCCTGAGCCCGTAAAGGATTCGGGTTCTGGTAACCTAGCCCCAGTACTCTTCTTGTTACTCTTTCAGGCATGGACCACTTCCATCTTCTTCTTGGACATGGCGTCCGGGGAACCCAAAGACTTCTTTTTTCTTCTCTTTATCTCCTTCTTTTTCGTAGCAGGGTCAGGCCCTGAAGAAAAGGGTTTATTGTGTGAGGATGAAGTCTCGTCCTTGTCCAATTCCCGGAGCTCAGATGTCTTGGGAAAAACTATGAAAGAAAGAGAGGGACATAGTGAAAATGACACTTGAATATGAAAGTAAACTTGGTCGGAGATAGCACGTACCACGGCAATGGGCCTCCCACTTTCCCTTTGAGAGTTTACACCATTCACACTCGAAATACGACAATTGTGTGAAAATCCCCTTGACCCACTCATTGAATAGGGGAACTGCATTGGGAACTCGGGCAATCGTTGCACGATGATAGAACTGGGCAATGAAAAAAAGAATAAAAATCCAAAAGATATTCTAAATATTCAAAAAGGAGAGGAACTTTCGGGCTAGGTTCCACTTTTCAGGGAAAGGCAAGAACTTGAAGGGAATGAGATCCTCAGTTTTCACCCCAACGAATCTTCCCGACCAGCCTTAGTCCCTATCTTTGTCAATGCTTCAAAATGGAGCTTTCTTTGCCCGACGAACAAGCTTGATTAATCCCCTCCCCCCAGAAGATTCAGGGACTGTATAGACAAAGCAGATGGTCGATGATGAATTTGGGTGCCTCATTTTGATTAACAAAGTGGTGGAGGAGGATTACAATCCTCCAAAAGGACGGGCGAATGTGCCCGAGGCAGGCCTCGTAGCTTTTGCAAAGTCAAGTACTATGGGATCCACTGGTGAAAGTGTGAAGGGGTATGTTTAAACACTTAGAAACCCTCCACATGTGTGGTGATGTCCTCAACAGGACTGGGGACGGACACTTCTTTGCCCTCCCATTTTCAGTCTTCTTGAACAATAGGGAGTGTGTCCTCAGTGATAAAGCATATGTACCTCCATACCTCTTCACCTCGATCCCCTTGACTGGAAGATTTTTTGACCTTGAAGTCATTTTATATAGAGAAACCTTTGGGGATGAAGTTCTATATAGCAGGTTACGGGGACACTTGAGGCACGACACCTCAGCATCTGTGGCCAGGTTAGAAGTTGAAGGGACGGGTTGAGGCACAGATTTTGAAGTCTTCACCGTCGAGTTCTGGGAAATATGAATATATGAAGGTAAGTATGAAGATTGAAGATTTAAAGTTCAAACGTAAAGGTTCAAGGATGAAGTATGAAAATTTCAATATGGGAAGATAAAGATATGAAGAACAACATATGAAGATTTGAAGGGGTTAAAATCAAGTGAAAAGTTTGGGGGTAAATTGAGGAGTTCTGGAATTGGAAAGTAAAAATGTGAAAAAAGGACTGGAACTTTTATAGAGAAGAGGTAATTAATGCATGACATTTTGCATTCGATGAGGGTTAACCGGCTGCTGACATGTGTCCGAAGTCAGAATGACGTGATTGATGAGACGTTTCACTGACCTATTGACCCGGTTGTAGCGTACAGAAGAATGAACCAGGGTCAATAAATCACTTCTCGTCACTTCAATGAATCTTCTTTCCAAAAAGTGAGGGGACTATCCATGTATAGGTAAAATCAAGGACAGTATTACTCCTGATTCGCTAATAAAGAGATGAGAGGAAAGTACGGTCCAACATAACTTAAAGTGAGGCCGAAGGATCCCTCATATTGGAGCTGGGGAGGGATGAATGATGTTTCTGGGATCGGGCACGGATAAACAACAGATATGGACCAAGTACAGTTTCGAGACCACGGGAAAAAGATAAATGCTTGAGCATGACAAGTAAAAAGCCATAATATTCTCCCCCAATCGGATATTATGATGCAAACCCCATGCGATATCAACTACGAATCGATATTTATTGGAAAAAGAAGATTTTTACCTTATTTAGACTTATACTCGGATTGAAATTTCCCTCCTATATAAAGGGGAGAATTTTTTCAATCTAACACAAATATTGACATGCATGTCAAAGCAATAAAATTTAATTTTTATATTCTAGCTATTATTCAAAGTGTTCTTCAGTTATTCTCTTCTTTAATTGCAACCGAGCCTATATCGAGGGTTCGGTCGAGGTCGGGTTTCAGTATTTAACTTAAGACCGGGCTTGATTCCATTACGATTGGTTTGATCATTCATTCTCTCTTTAATATAATTATTTTATGTCCTTATCATTCGTATTGAATTAAATCATGTATCCTTTAAACCGCGTACAAATTTATTTGTCCCTCATTTTTAAGGGTAAGCAATAAGTAACACAAATGACAGCTTCAGTTGTTGATTTCATTGTTGCTTCGAATGTTGGGAACCATTATACTCCTATGGCATAAATATACGTGTAAGGGCTCATTTGGTAGGAGGGATACGGGATAATTAATCCCGAAATTAAATTTAATAAGAGTTTATCCCATGTTGGTTGGGATAAGATTACGGTATAATTAATTTTGAGATTAGCTATTCCGAGATTGTAGTATTTTTTATCCCCATGAAAGGGTAAAATAACTATTCGCGTGATAATTAATCATGCTATAACTTATTTGCAAGAAGCTCATTGTAGGAGGAGACTTTAACAGCCACATTGGGAGGTCATCTAGGGAGAAGGTATGACGGTGTGTTTGATGGCTTGATTTTGGAGATAGAAATAGAGGAGATACTTCGTTACTGGAGTGTGCTAAAGCTTTTGATCTGGTGATTTGTAACTCGTGCTTCCCAAAGAAACCAAAGCAGATAACTTTTTGAAGCACGGTAGATGACTATCAAGGTGTATCATCAGTATATTGGTAAACACATTATTGTCACGACCCAAACTGG
>MU739014.1:46167-139741 GCA_026770625.1 Nicotiana glauca | reverse complement strand
GGAGGCATTACTTATATGGTGTGACGTGTGAGGTGTACACGGATCACAAGAGTCTGCAATACTTGTTCAAGCAGAAGGAGTTGAACTTGAGGCAGCGGAGGTGGTTGGAGCTATTGAAGGATTATGATGTTACTATTTTGTACCACCTAGGGAGAGCCAATGTGGTGGCCGATGCATTGAGTAGTCCGCCAACATGGGTAGTCTTGCTTATGTTCCGGTAAGCCAGAGACCGCTTGCTTTGGACATTCAGGCCTTGGCCAATCGGTTTGTGAGGTTGGACATTTCCGAGCCTAGAAGAGTGTTAGCTTGCACGGTCGCTCGTTCTTCATTATTGGAGCGTATCCGTGATCGGCAGTTCGATGATTCCAATTTGTGTGTCCTAAGAGACACGGTGCAGTGTGGAGGTGCCGTGAAGGTGACTTTAGATGATGATGGTGTTTTGAGGTTGTAGGGGCGAGCTTGTGTGACCAATGTCGATGGGATTCGAGAGTTGATCTTAGCGGAGGCCTATAGTTCTCAGTATTCTATTCACCCGGGCACCGCGAAGATGTACCAGGACTTGCGGCAGCATTATTGGTGGCGTAGATGAAGAAAGATATTGTTGCATATGTGGCTAGGTGTTTAAACTATCAGCAGGTCAAGTATGAGCATCAGAGGCCTGGTGGTTTGTTTCAGAGGATTGAGCTTGCTGAGTGGAAGTGGGAGAGGATTACCATGGATTTCGTTACTGGACTTCCGATGACTCGGAAAAAGTTTGATGCTATTTGGGTCATTGTTGATAGGCTGACTAAGTCAGCGTATTTTATTCCTATTGCAGCCACCTATTCATCGGAGAGGTTAGCTGAGATTTACATCCGAGAGATTGTTTGCCTTCACGGGTGCCGACATCTATTATTTCGGACCGGGGTACGCAGTTTACCTCTCGCTTCTGGAGAGCAGTACAGCAAGAATTGGGCACCCAGGTTCAGTTGAGCACAACGTTCCATTCTCAGACGAACGGCCAGTCCGAGAGGACTATTCAGATATTGGAGGATATGCTCCGAGCCTGTGTCATTGATTTTGGAGGCTCTTGGGACCAGTTTTTGCGTTTAGCAGAGTTCTCCTACAATAACAGCTAAAAGTCCAACATTCAGATGGACGCATATGAGGTGTTGTATGGTAGGCGATGTCGGTCTCTAGTAGGATGGTTTGAGCCGGGAGAGGCTCGGTTATTGGATACAAATTTAGTTCAGGAGACCTTGGATAAGGTCAAGATCATTCAGGACAAGCTTCATTCGACTCAGTCGCGGCAAAAGAGTTATGCAGATCGCAAGGTTCGAGATGTAGCTTTCATGGTTGGTGAGCGAGTATTGGTCCGTGTATCGCATATGAAGGGCGTGATGAGATTTGGGAAGAAGGGCAAGCTTATCCCTAGGTTTATTGGCCTATTTGAGATCCTTGATCGTGTGGGAGAGGTGGTTTATAGACTTGCCTTACCACCTAGCCTATCATCCATGCATCCAGTGTTTCATGTGTCCATGCTTCGGAGGTACACGGCAATCCACCCCACGCATTAGATTTCGGCATTGTCCAGCTGGACAAGGGTCTGTCTTACGAGGAGGAGCCAGTAGCTATTCTAGACCGGCAGGTTCGACAGTAGAGGTCGAAGAGTTTTCCTTCAGTGCGTGTCCAGTGGAGAGGTCAGCCTCCTGAGGCATCGACCTGGGAGTCCGATATGCAGAGCCGTTATCCTCATCTATTTCCTGACTCTGGTACTTCTTTCTTTTGTCCGTTCGAGGACGAACGTTTATTTTAGAGGTGGAAAATGTGACGACCCAAAGGGTTATCACCAAATTTCTCTCTTTTTTCGCGCTTTTGATGCCTTGAAAACCTCACTTTTAGTTTTGTCGATTTGCGTGCGTAGTCCGGGCGCTTAGCCGGAAAGATTATATGTTAAATTCTGTGAAAATTTTCAAAATGTGGCTTTAAAATGATTAATGTTGACTCTGGTCAATATTTTTGGTAAACAGACCCGGGCCCGTGATTTGACAGTCCCGGAGGGTCCGTAGGAAAATATGAGACTCGGGCATGTACCCGGAGTCGAAATCCGAGGTCTAGAACCCGAGGAAAAGAATTTTTCTGTGAAATTATTTTTCTGAAATTATTAAGGAAAATAGAAATGAAAATTGATTAAAAGACTAGGGTATCAGACTCGTATTTGTGTTAAGCGCTTTCTCTAAAGTTTGGTCGAAATCGGACGTCATTTGACGTGTTTCGGAGCCAATAGCTAAAGTTTGAAGTTTATGAAGTTAGAATGAAAAATGATGATTTTGAGGTTTGATTCATTGATTTTGATGTTTTTTTGGCGATTTGATCGTTCGAGTAAGTTCGTAGGATGTTGTTGAGTTAGTGTGTGTGTTTGGTTAAGAGCCCCGAGGGCTCGGGAGTGAATTGGAGGTGGTTCGGGGTGTTTTTAATCTTAGGAAAAGATCAGATTTTCTGCTGCAATTTTACTCAGACATTTTGTTCTTCGTGAACGCGACCCCAGGCTCGCGTTCGCAGTGCTTTGATGTTCCCCTCTTACGCGTTCGCGACCTACTTCACGCGTTCGCGTAGTTCTGATTCCCCCTCCTTCGCGTTCGCATCAACACTATCGCAATCGCATAAGCCAAGTTCAAGACCCCCAGAAGTCCCTTCTTCGTGTTCATATTCTTCAGTTCGCGAACGCGTAAGTTAACCAGCCTACTCAATGCCTTCGCGTCGGTCTTCCCGCGTTCACGTAGTACAATTTCTGGACCCCTCAGCTTTTCCTCTATGCGTTCACAACCCAACTATCGCGAACGCGATGGCCCCAGTTTCTCTTCATCGCGAATGTGTCCTCTTAGTCATGATCGCGTAGGGTAAAAACGCTCAGTTATATTTTTAATTTGCAGAATCAGAACATTCGGGATTTCTTCATTTTTCTTACAAGCTCTCTTCTATCCCAAGCTTTAGGAAGCCATTAAAGCCCCCATTCTTCAAGACCACTTGGGTAAGTGATTCCTTACTCATTTGCTTCACTTTTCCTTCATTAATTAGCAAGTTTCTAAGCCTAAATCATGAAATCAAAGTAGAAATTAAGGGATTTGGGTAGAGTTAGGGTTTTGAGAATTTTGGGTGATTCAACCTCAATTTGGGGTTAGATCTTGAAACAAATTATATATTTGAACTCGTGGGGTTATGGGTGACTAGGTTTTGGTCCGAGCCTCGTATTTGAACCATGGGGGCCTGGTGTCGTATTTTGGCAATTTTGGAATAATGCTAGGAAATTCATATCTAGGCTATGAGATATTGCCATTAAGTCTTTATTGATACTATCGAATTAATTATGCCTAGAAATCAATGTTTCGGAGTTGGATTGTAGAGGAAAGGCGGTAATTGAGGATTGATTGCTATTCTTTGGACCGAGGTAAGTGTTTGATCTAACTTTGACTTGTGGGAATAGTATTAGAGTGTTATTAATTGCTAATTGCTAAATGATCGAGTATGGTGTATAGGCGCGGTGACGAGCATCTATACACCGGTGTCTAGCATGACCGTGGGTCCTTGTTTGTACTTATTCTGATATTTTGGGACACTTCCATGCTAATTGATGAATTTTACATAATGTGAAGAGTATGAGGATTAGTTATGCATTGTAAGTTTTTTGGAGCGTTTGCTCGAACGATTAAAACACTATTGAGTAAGAAATGAAAGAAATGGAAAGAGATATGATTAATCCCTTGCCGGGATGGTTTGAGTATATTGATTATCTCCCTTGCCGGGATGTGAAAGTTGCTATTGTTGCTCCCTTTAGCTATTTAATTGTGTTTTCCTTTGCTGGGACATTTCTTATTATTTGCTTATTCCCTCGCTCGTTTGGTTGTGATTGGTGTTTGGGTGAGGAAGAGTGATAATGCACGAAGGGTCATTCCGTGCCATGTTTGATTATATTTTAACGAAGGGTCATTCCGTGCCGTGTTTTGATTATATTTGCACGAAGGGTCATTCCGTGCCATGTTTTGATTATTTATGCACGAAGGGACATTTCGTTCTCTGATTTGACTATATTTGCACGAAGGATCATTTCGTGCCATGAAATGAGAGTTATGTGAAAGAAAGAATGAAAGGTGATGCCGTGCATTTTATTTGATTGCTTTTGGTGAGAATGAGAGTAAAAACATGAAGGTTGATGCCGTGCAACTGTTGATTTTCCTGCTTTTGTTAATCATTGTTATTGCCCTGTTTTTTATTTAAGTTGTTGATTTTATATCCGGATTGTACTCCCCCATAGCATGCTTCCCTCCCTTTATAATTGTTTAACTTCGGTATTCTTTTCTTTTATTACATATATACATATTGAACTGCACAGGTTGATTTGGTAGTCATGTCTAGCCTCATCACTACTTCGCCGGGGTTAGGCTAGGCACTTACCTGCATATGGGGTCGGTTGTGCCGATGCTACACTTCTATGCTTTTTGCACAGATCACGGTACCAGAGCAGCTTTTGGACCACAACAGTAGCATACTGAGCGGGAGCTGACTTCAGTCCAGGGACTTACGTGTAGGTTGAAGTCGCTTTCCATATTTTCTGTTTGGTTTCATTGTACCGAGACAGACATTATGTATTCTCTATTCAGCCTTATTTGTAGTACTCTTTAGTGGTTCGTGAGATAGCGACTCCAGTCTTGGGTAGTGAAATGTTAAACTTCCGCATTTTTTGGGTTTTCAGTTATTTATGTTTTAAAAGACTTCTGCATCTATTTAAAGACTCGTTATTTTATTATTGTTGTGTTGTTATCCGAAATTATTTGAATGTTTGGCTTGCCTAGCTCCAACAGTAGGCGTCATCACGACTCCCGATGGTGGAAAATCCGGATCCTGACAACAATTAAACGAAAAGAAAGAGAGACTGAGCTTTCATCTTTTAAACACTGTACTGAGTTTGGAAGAAAAAAAAAGGTAGGAATACACGTGATGTAGAAATTTTGGGATAATTAATGAGTTGGAGAAACTTGATATTTGGGATAATTTAAGAGTCATCCATTGTGGCTTACGATATTACGATCTGCTTTGGCACGCTAGTAAGAAAGTTTAGATATTTAGCATCCATGCCTGGTGACTGGTAGTTTCAAAGTTCTTCACACTATCACTTTATAAAGATCACGTAAATTTCACTACTCCCTCTATTTCAATTTATATGACACATTTTTCTTATTTGTGTGTTTCAAAAAGAATTGAAAACAATTTAACTTTAAATATTTTATTTTATTTACTTTACTCTTACTGAGAAATTTTTATAGCCATAAAAATATCATGACTCCTTAAGCTTTTAGGACTACATATTTTAAAAGTATCAAGTCAAAATACATCATCTAAATTGAAAAGACGCTGTAGTATAAATGTCGGAAAAAGCTGCATTCTATCTAAATGAGTTAGCTGTGTGAAAACTGCGAAGCCTCCAATAATTTTTCAAAGTCCATAGTTCGGCCTAACAGGTTTTGTTTAACTTATGAAACATTAATTAGAGAATTGGCTGTGTGTCTCTCACCACTATATATACTTCTCCTTTCTCTTCCATTTATGTCATCACACTCACTGTTTTCAACTTGACAGTTTCTTTCTTTAAGAAAATCAATCGTGCATTACAATGGCCTCAGCAGCAGCAGTTGGCAAGAATCTATGAAGAAGAGATCGTTCGCCCCGTCGCAAATTTCTCCCCTAGTCTATGGGGTGTTCAGGTAAATAATTAACTTCTTTCTATATAGTTTCTTCTTGCAAGCATGGTTAAATTCTTTCTTCGTTATATTTATTGAACAACATTAATTTGCCAATTTCTGTTTTGTCTTTTACTTTTTGTTTTTAAACAATCAAATATACAACATATAGGTTGCAGAAAAGAATGCCAAGAGATTGAAGCACCGAAGGAACAAGCGAGGAGGATGCTGCTAGCAACCGGAAGGAAGTTGGCTGAAACATTGAATTTAATTGACATTATTGAACGTCTTGGCATATCCTACCACTTTGAGAAAGAAATTGATGATATTTTGGATCAAATTTACAACCAAAACTCAAACTTTGATGATTTGTGCACTTCTGCACTTCAATTTCGATTGCTCATGCAACATGGTTTCAACATCTCTCATGGTAAGTTCATCATAAAGCACATATGCCTTTAATATAATGTTGTTAAAGTTATTATATATCGATTTGGAAGAAGGCTAATTAATCTTGAGTTTAATTTATTTCTTGAAATGCCAATAATATTCAGCAAATTCCATGATGAAAAAGGCAAATTCAAGGAGTCTCTTGCTAGCGATGTCTTAGGATTATTGAGTTTGGATGAAGCTTCACATGTAAGGACTCATCTTGACGACATCTTAGAAAATGCACTTGCTTTCTCCACTATCCATCTTGAATCTGCAGCTCCACATTTGAAATCTCCACTTCGGGAGCAAGTAACACATGTCCTTGAGCAACCTTTGCAAAAGGGCATTCCTCGAGTTGAGACACGATTCTTCATCTCATCAATCTATGAGAAGGAGCAATCAAAGAACAATGTTTTACTTCAATTTGCCAAATTGGATTTTAACTTGCTCCAGATGTTGCACAAAAAAGAACTTGCTGAAATATCAAGGTACAATATATAAAAACGATAAAACCTTTTTGATTGATCATTACTCTAAGACCGATGTTAATTTGTTATTCTGCAGGTGGTGGAAAGATTTGAATTTTGTGACAACACTTCCATATGCTAGAGATAGAGGAGTTGAATGCTACTTTTGGGCATTAGGACTATATTTTGAGCCTCAATATTATCAAGCTCGTATCATGCTCACTAAGACCATATCAGTGATTTCGATTCTGGATGAGACCTTTGGTGCTTATGGTATAATTAAAGAACTTGACATATACACGGATGCCATAGAAACGTAGGGGATAAATTGCAATAGGAATTGAGTGCTACATGAGAGATTATAGGGTATCAACAAAAGAGACAATTAATAAATTTCAAGAAATGGTTGATGCAGCATGGAAGGGTGTAAACGAGATGAATTCTAAGGCCCACTCCTATCTCTATGGAGCTTTAATATCTTATTCTCAATTTTGCTCATATTGTTGACTTTACATATAAAAACAATCAAGATGGATATACTAACCCGGAGAAACCTCATATTATTGCTCTACTAGTGGACTCCATCAAAATCAAGAGCTGCCAACTATTGCTCAACTTAAGGAAACTTCATTCATCTTTGTTTAGAAAATAAGATGTTGTGTTTTTATCTTGTTGAATAAAGCTGTTAGGGAGTCGCTTTTGCGATTGTGCAGTGCACTTCCTAACTAGGACGCATTTAAATCCTTATAAGAATAATGCTACAAGTCTAATATTTATAATACATAAAGAAGAAGAAATAAAATTGAAGTTCCTTTTATTGTTTTGCTTTCATTTTATATTATCTTAAAAACAAGCTCTTTTCTTTTTTCTTAAAGTTATTTTTTGATTGTACATGCGCAATTTCCAAACAAGAATATGAGAGAAAGGGGATCTACTGGAATTGAAAAGTACTCCTAATAGATGTTCTTTTTTTTTTTTTTTTCTTTTTTTTTTGTCTTTGCTCTCTTTCGTTCTCTTTTATATTGTTCCTTCTTTTTTTAGAAAGTAGAGATGTTTGCCGCAGCGGGTTCCCGAAAACTCAATAATTTTTGTCTAAATTTTATATATGTATTAAATTTTTTTATTAAATATATTTGTAAATATTTGACTGCGAACCCAATTGTTATCGTGAGATTACTACCAAAACTTCTAGACTTCAAATCCTTGATCTACCTCTACTAATATATATAAATCGGGACAAAAGTATTTAGCATCGTTTTAGTTTTGTCCATCATAACAAAAGGAAAATGAGATAACCAAATTGTAACCTTTGCAGCCTCCACGTGTTTCTAAATTCTTAATTCATATAACATTCACAAAAGTTTATGATACTTTCGTGGCATATGTTCCGCCGTCTTCGAGGGTTGAGGATTAGTTTACTTGGTGAGCTCTTCTCTTCCACGGTTGAGGTGAAGGGTTCAAATTCCATCACTAGCTTAGTATCCCCCTCCCCCCTCCGCTCCTGCTCGCCTAATGTAATTAAACAAATTGAAAAAATGATCTGCCGGCCCAGGGGAAAAAGACAAAAGAAACACTGAATCTGAAAATTAAGAGCAAGTTAGTCAGAACTTTATATATGCCATTATATTTATTCTTCAAGGGAAACATCAGAATTTCCAATCATTCAAAAATAAAATTATTGGCTTAGATAGATGAACGTACGGAGGAAGTGGTCAAACAAGTAGATCATTAGAAAAAGTGATGAAAATCTGGACACACAAGTTGAAAGCACACGGGGTGAATTGTGGCCTATGAAAAATTGGTTGACTAATTGTAAGCTTAGTCGACTAGGTTTCATGGAGCAAATATGTAAAAAAGAGATTAATGAAATGAATAATAAGCTAAACGAGACACAACTATTTTTATATTGGTTCGGTACCGATGTGGTACTTACGTCCAGTTCTCTTAGGTCACAAGTGTTCTCTTATATATCTTGATAAGGATTACAACAGTGATGGTTTTAGTATGTTCACCACCAACGATGATTAACAGTAATTTCTGGATGTTGACACTACTCTCTTTTGTATTCTAACTCTTCCTCTCTTTCGTGACACTTGTAAACTCAGGAATACAGTGTTTGTGCTAAGAACTAGAGAGACTTAGAAGATAATGTTTGTAGTTGCATGAGCCTTCTTCTTGAGATTGACAGTCTTCTCAAAGGAGAGTTTGATAGCTGTTGCAGATTGATCTTCATTGAGGCACTGAATCTTCTAAGAGATTTGACCCAAGGGGTGCCTCCGAATCTTATGCTGTAGATGGCTGGATTCGTTTATGTCCTTCTTCTTTCATGCCCTCATTTCATGGAGTGATTTGAGGCTTTGATTTGGTTGGTCAATCTTCTAATATAGTCCTTGAGGAGTGGCCCGATATTCTCGAGCTGCACTTGATATCTTTTCTTTGTTAAACAGCCTCGATGCCCTTTGATTTAGACTGAGATGGCGGGATTAATTTTCTTTTTGATGGCTTGACTTCCTTTGATTTAGCATCATCAATTCCGGACTTCCTTTGATTTAACATCATCAAATCTTCGATCTTGTCTGATATTTATTGATGCCCTTTATGGTGCCTTGATTCCTGCAATCAACGTAGATAGAATTTAGCTTTGCACAATTATCATCATTGAAACTTAGATTTAACAATCTCCCCCTTTTTTATGATGACAATAAAGAGAGAGTAAACATGTATACTTCTCTTTCATATAACTTGAGATGCCTGCTCCACCTGAGTTGGTGATGCTCCCCCTGAGCTAATTTTCCCTCTGAGTTGTTTTACTCTCCATAATGTTCTCCCCCTTGACATCAATCAAAAGGGGAAACAAACCAAGGATACAACATAGAGACGATAATAATAATAATAATAATAATAATAATAATAATAATAATAATAATAATAATAATAATATACATATAATATGTAAACTAACTAGGGCAACAGAAGTTATGCCTTCAGCAGAGGCATAAAGTAATGGTTCACACAGACCAATGCACAAATAAGCCACAAAGAATAAACAAGCACACAAAAATAAAAATTTGTCTTTAACACGCAGAACACACCCTAATTTCTTCCCAGGAAGTACTTGAGGGTGTTGATCACTTTGGTGCAGAAAGAGTCATAGGAGGTTTCAACATCATTGATGAGCTTGTCCATCTTTGCAGTCATAGAGTTGAATGCCCTGGTTCCTTGCCTCCGTGTGGCTCATATATCCATCCTAAGCTTGGCCAAATCTGTACATGTTTCCTTGATGACTTCCGTGATCTTGCCCACTTGTTCTTTCATCTCAGTAAGCAGGATTTTTACCCCATCTAGATATACCTGAATCTGTTTAAGACTTTGAGAGGTAGTCGACTGAGGATCTGATGGTTCAGTGAGGGCTTCAACTTTCACTGGAACACTTCCAACTTTGGCACGTCTGACCCATCAATCATCACTTAAATTATACCCCATCTTTGAAAAAGTTGTCTTATCATAGGTACTGGTAATGTGCTTAGGTGAGAAAGTGACAAAACAACCTTCATCCTTTCAAGAATATATGAGATTACCAGACCATAAGGTAGACAAGCGCAGATGAGGATATATCCCTAATACTCTCAAGCATATATTGACGAAGCCAAACAAACCAGTCAAGTCTTTTATTGTTCACAATACAGTAAAGAACAAGATATGCCTGTTAGACAAAGTGGCGAGGGACCTAGTTTTGGGAAGTAAAGTGGTGACTATCATGTGGGCCAAAAATAAGGTGTTCAAACTTAAGATTTTTTAAACCAATGACAGGAGGGTTATCGGACAAGGAGGATTTTTCCTCTTCTAAGAAAACCTCAAAATCTTTTGGCCAGAAATTTTGCACAAAAACATCATATCCATTAAACTCAGTAAAAACGATCTTCTCAAATTGATAAGAGTCAAGAATAATTCGAGTGCCTAAAATCATGGACTCCAAATCATCTTTATCATTCACAAAAAAATTAGCATAGAACATTCTCACACGTTGTTTATATACAGAGTTAGCAACAATATTGAACAGAGAAGAGAGTCAGTGAAAATAAAAAATAGCAGTCACATCATAGGGCAGAATTTTCATAAGAGAAAGACTTACAGAGCGTGCATAAGCCATAGACTTTAACTGATAGAAATCAAACCTTGATTTCTCACTTGGTCCATAGAAGATTAATTTGTCCTCTAGCCCAAATTCCATACTTTTCACTTTCCCTTTCTTGCATGTAGGCTTTTTGGGGGGTTTGCTCCATGGGCCTCTTTACTGCCTTTTTATGGCTGATAAGAAGGTTTTCCCATGGTTCACTGCTTTCATTGTCGTTTTTGAGAAAGTCTGAGTAGATGGATGATTTCAGGTCTGCGGTTTCTTCAAGGTTGTGGGTTTTCTGAAAGCGTTTGCTTCGTCTGGTGGCAGTGGAGGAAGAAAGGTTCTTTTTTCGCCATTGTGAGAAATTTTTTGTTGAGATAATGATGAATGAAGAGGAGAGAAGGGGTTTTTATCTAGGCATTCGGAAGTTTGAAGGGTTGGATTTGTCAAGTTCATCTCTCATTGCTTTGATCCTGTA
This sequence comes from Nicotiana glauca, assembly GCA_026770625.1. Taxonomy (NCBI): domain Eukaryota; kingdom Viridiplantae; phylum Streptophyta; class Magnoliopsida; order Solanales; family Solanaceae; genus Nicotiana; species Nicotiana glauca. The sequence continues at coordinate 128,533 of MU739014.1, read as the reverse complement.
GTCATCTTTAGGTGCTTCATCTACTTTCTTTGGCTCAAGTTGAAAAATTAGATCCATGTGGGAGTTGAGATTTTGAGATCTCCCGGTGGTGATTCCTTACTGTGGGTTTCCGATAATGAATTTGTGAGGATATCCAGGTTTGCTTTTCCACTCATTTGGAATATTCGTGGCTGGTTCCTTTTCCTCAGTAGTCGAATGTTCTGTTGAAGAAGATTCCTGGATGTGCTCCTCAGTTGACTGATTCTGCTCACTAATTGACTAATTTTGGCTTTAAATTCCCTAAAATAACAAACTTCGGGACAATAGAAATTTCGTTATCTTTAGGAAGTTTCCCACTCATTAAGTGAGAGTTAGTATAGACAAAACTAACATGAATTGATTCTACAACATATAAAGTTCCTTTATTATAAATTCTATATGCTCTACTCGAGGGAGAGTATATAAGAAATATACATTCATCACTTTTTGGATCAAACTTACACATATTATCTTTTTTACTATTATGAATGAAGCATTTGAATTCAAATGGGTGAAAGTAATTGATGTTGGGTTTCTTACCAATCCATAGCTCATATGGAGTCTTTTTAAGAATGGGTCAAATCAGGCACATGTTGATAATATGACATGCGGTGCTCACAACTTCAGCCTAGAAGTGGTGGGGTAAAGATTTTTCCACGATCATGGTTATTGAGATGTCCTCTAAAGTTCTATTTTTATGTTCTACCACTTCATTCTATTTAGGTGACCTTGCTGAAGAGAAATTATGAGAGATTCCTTGGTCAGTACAAAAGTTTTCAAAAGCTCTATTTTCAAATTCTCCTCCGTGATAACTTGTGATAGTGGAAATGTAGCATCCCTTTTCGCGTTGAACCTTCTTACAAAAACTTCAAAATTCCTTAGAGCTTTATCTTTATGACTTAAAAAAATAACCCATGAAAATCGAGAAAAATCATCCACAATAACAAAAGCTTATTTTCTGCTAGTGATGCTAGCACTTCTAGTTGGGCCAAAAAAATCTATATATAATAGTTGAAGATGTTTAGTAGTAGAAATAAAGTTTTTTAAAAGATGAACGAGTTTTGTTTTCTGATTGACATGCATCACAAATATGATCTTTTGAAATATCGAGTTTTAAAAGACCAATAACAAGATCTTATTTAGAAAGTTTTTAATGGTATGTATGCTAGCATGTCCAAGTTTTCTATGCCAAATCAAAGGATCGTCAATCATAGAAGCAAGACATATTTGGTCACTAAGGCTATCTATATTACTAATAGTATAGACATTCTTGTCTCTATTTTCTAAAAAAATAACTTTACCTGATTCATCTTCTATGAACTAGCCATGCTTCTTAAAACGAACCTCATAGTCATTGTCACATAGTTGACTGATACTGAGAAGATTGTAATCGAGTTCATCGACCAAGTAAACTTTGTCCACATCACATGTTGAGCTTAGGGGAACTTTTTCAACTTCAATAACGTTTCCTTTTGATTTATCTCCAAAGGTAATTGTTCCTCCATCTAGTTTTGTGACTGTTTTGAATAATTGTTTGTCACCAGTTATATTTTTGGAACACGTGCTATGAAGATACAAATTTCCTTTTATATTCTTCTTGCGGTGTTCCTGAAAAATAAAGTTACTTGTTTTTAGGTACCCAAGCTTGCTTGGGTCATGAATAGTTAAATTTATAATATTTAGCTTGACTAGAGGATTTAGGTCTCTAGGCTCATCTCCTGTTGTCCTTGATCTTGCAACGGTTAGAGGTACGACCATGTTTCCTACAATAAAAACATGATGGATTTCTGGAATTTTCAGAGCCTCTTTCTGGTCTAATTTTTTTTCCTGCATTGGTTAGTGTTATGACCATATTTACCACAATAATATCATGCATGAGGGTTTCTAGTTTTAATCGAAGAATTATGAGAGGCAGTTTGATTTGATTTGATAGAACTATCCCTCGTGGATTTCTGTAATCCATTCAGTTCAAGTTGAAATTCATTAACTTCTTCTTGAAGCATGTCACACTTAATTTCACCAACTTCCAGCTTCAAGGCTCAATCTTTCTTTTCTCTTTGGATCTTTCTGAGTTCATTTAGAACTGTTTCAATATCAGAAAGGCAAATATTTGAAGGCAAATCTTTTTTCAGCCACAGTTGCTTTGAAGGCAAATATTTTTTCTTGTTGAATTTGCCTGTCCAAGTGAGTTTTCTCAAAGGCTATTAGATCACCTGTAAGTCAACCATAAGACATTTTATTAAAATCTTGACATTCGAGAGAAATGACCTCGGGCTACCAAATCATGGGTAGACTTCTGAGAATTTTTATGATTTGTTCTCCGCTCTTTATTGTTATACCAAAGGATTTTAGATCTCCAAGAATTTTGCTGAACCTAGAGAGCATTTCCACTGCAGATTCTCCATCCTTCATTTGAAATAGCTCATACTCACGAACCAAAAGATTTATCCTTGTTTCTTTTACCTTGTTGGTTCCTTCATATATGACTTCCAATTTATCTCACATTTCCTTAACAGTTTCACAACTTGAGATCTTTTCATACTCTTCACCATTGATAGCATTGTACAATAGATTTTTTTCTTTAGCATTCACAATTATGACGGAAACTTGCTCATCAATGTAATCATCTAAATCAAGTGGGTCAACTAATACTATGACTTGACCATTCTCATCTTTCTTTGGGGGAGTTTGAAGATTTCCCTATTTGATCATCCGCCAGACTTTGATATGATATGACATGGTATATGTTTCCATACACACTTCTCAATGAGAAAAATATTATTCGTTGAAGTATGGCGGTCTTATTTTAGAGGTTCCTTCTTAAAATAATGCACCAACGACTGTTTCAATCCCATGATCTTTTTCTCACTAGTTGTTAAAAAAAGTTTGTAAGCCTTGCTCTGATATCAATTAAAAGTACAAGAGGCGTGGGGAGGAGGGGTAAATTGCGGTCTATAAAAATTTGATTGATTAATTGTAAGCTTAGTTGACAAGGTTTCACGTAGAAAATATGTAAAGCAGAGATTAATGAAATGAATAGAAAGCTAAACGAGAGACATAAGTTTTTATACTAGTTTAGTATCGGTGTAGTACTTACGTCCAGTTTCCTTGGGTCATAAGGGTTCTCTTAGATATTGGTAAGAATTACAATAGTGATGGTTTTAGTTCGTTCACCACCAACGATGATTAACAGCAATTTCTGGATGTTGACACAACTGTTTTTTGCATTCTAACTCTTCCTATCTTTTGTGACACTTGTAAATTCAGGAAGATAGTTTTTGTGCTAAGAAGTAGAGAGACTTAGAAGATAGTGTTTGTAGTTGTGTGAGCCTTTGTGATGACCCAAAGGGTCATCACCTGTTTTCTCTCTTTTTCGCGCTTCCGAGGCCTTTAAAACCTCACTTTTAGTTGCCTCGATTTGCGTGCACAGTCCGCGCATGTAGCTGAAAAGATTAAATATGAATTCTGTGTAAAAATTAATGAATTTTGATATTAAATGAATAAAGTTGACTTTGGTCAATATTTTGGATAAACAGACCCGGACCCATGATTGGAGGGTCTTGGAGAGTCCGTAGAAAAAAAGGGACTCGGGCGTATGCCCGGAATAGAAATCCAAGGTTACGAGCCCGAGAAATGAATTTTTAAAAGAAATTATTTTTGTGAAATTTAAATGGAAATTTGAAATGAAAAAGGATTAGAAAGTGTTGGTATCGGGCTCGTATTTCGGTTCCGGTGCCTGATACAGGTCTTATATGTGGTTTAAGCGCTTTCGGTGAAATTTGGTTGAAATCGAATGTTATTTGACGTGTTTCGGACCTAAATATCTAAAAATGAAACTTTATGAAGTTTGATGAAAAAGTGATGATTTTGAGGTTTGATTCCTCGTTTTTGATGTTATTTTGGCGATTTAATCACACGGTTAAGTTTGTAGGATGTGGTTGAGTTAGTGTGTATGTTTGGTTAGGAGCCACGAGGGCTCGGGGCTATTTTCGGAGGTGTTCGGGATGGTTTTGAAACTTAGAAAAATGCAGAAAAGTTGCAGCAGGTGAACGATGCTTTTCTTCTTCGCGTTCGCGTTCGCGGCCTCCAGCTCGCGTTCGTGTACCCTTGGGATCCCCCTCCTTTGTGTTCGCGGAACAATCCCTGCATTTACATAGTTTCAATCCTTCCTCCATTGTGTTCGCATCTCCTCTTATGCGTTCGCGTAGGCCATCCCAGGACCCCATCCCCCATTCCTTCAACGCGTTCGCGTACCACTCACGCGTTCGTGTAGAGTAAGCCTTGGACCCTCGTTATTTTTACTCTTCGCGTTCGCAGCACTCCCTCACGAACGCGATGCCTTCTACCCCTATTCTTCACGAACGCGACCTCTATGTCGCGAACGCATAGGGCATTTTCGCCCAGTATTTTTTTTTAAGTTTCAGAAATAGTACATACGGGTTTAGTCCAAAATTTTTATGAGCTCTCTTCTTCCCCAAGCTCTAGGAGTCCATTAAAGCCCTCATTCTTCAAGATCATTTGGGTTAGTAATTTTCCACTTATTTACTTCATTTTCGTTCATTAATTAGTGAATTCCTAAGCATAAATCAAATAGATTAGGGTGGAAATTGGGGGAAATGGGTAGAATTAGGTCTTTTCAATTTTTTTTGATTTAGACTTCGTTTTGGGGTCTAATTTGAAAAGAAATAGTATATATGGTCGAGTGGGGGAGTGGGTGATATGAAATTAGTTCGAACCTTGTGTTTTGACCAAGCGGGCCCGGGGTCGATTTTAGAATTTTTGGAAGAAAGGTTGGGAATCTATATTTAGGCATTGGGTTTGATTTGCTTAGCTATTATTGATATTATAAAGTCGTTATTTCATAGATTTGATTGAGTTGGAGCCGAATTTGAGGGGTAAAGCTGTACTAGAGGCTTGAGTTGAGTCTGAAGCATTCGAGGTAAGTGTTTGGTCTAACTTTGTCTTAAGGGAATATGAATAGACTCTTATTTGATAATTGCTATTTGTCGAGTACGGTGTATAGGCATGGTGACAACTATCTATACACTGGTCTCTAGCATGACCACGAGTCCTAAATTGCTAATTTATCGAATTCTTAAGTGTTGTTTAGGAGGACTTGGTTGGAAATATTTAATACCGAGCCAGTAATTGTTGAGACTGAGTATTGATTTAATTGTGTTAAGTAGAAATTGAATAATTTTTGTTATAGCTGGATCTCCCTTGCTGGGATAGTTGAATTGATATCCTATTCCCTTGCCGGGAATTTACTATGTTACCTTACTCCCTTGTCGGGATTTCTCTGTGATATTGTGTTGAAAGGAAATGGGAGCGTGTGGTATGCCTACCACGTAGTATTAAGAAATGGGAACGTGCGGTACGCTTACCCCGAAATGTTATGAAATAGGAACGTGTGGTAAAACTACCATGTAGTATTATGAAATGAGATTGTGTGGTACGCCTAGCACGTAATATTAGGAAATGGGATCGTGTTGCACGCCTGCAATGAGAGGAAATTGAAACAAGAGCAAGTTGTTTGTTTTCCCTTATTCTGTGTTAGAAGAAATCAGACGAAGTTTCTTTTGTTATTCCTGATATTCAGTTTTATCTGCTACCCCATAAGCATGTTTCCCCTCCCAACTTTAATTGTTTACTTTCCGCTATTATTTTGTTGTACTTGTATATATATCTGCACAGGCTTTTTTTGTAGTTTGGTCTAGCCTCGTCACTACTTCGTCGGGGTTAGGCCAGGCACTTACCAACACATGAGGTTGGTTGTGCTGATGCTACACTCTTTGCATCTTTTTGCACAGATCACAGTGCCGGAGTAGCAACTTTTGGATAGCAGTAGTTGATTGGAGCTGACCTCAGTCCACGGACATTCGAGGTAGCCTTGCTGATGTCCACAGGCCCGCAGTCCCTTTTTATTTTATTCAGTTTGTTATCATTTGTACTGAAGCAGACATTTTATTGTTTCATTCAAACCTTGTATTTAGTATTCTCTAGACGTTTGTGAATATTTGAACACTAGTCGTGGGTAAAGGATTTTGTTAAACTTTCGCATTTATTTCAGTTAATTATATTTGAGACTTTAGCTTTATCATATTATGCTTTGTTTTCATTAAATGAACGATAATTGCTAAAAGAAGTAAATTAAGTTGGCTAGCCTAGCTCCTATTAGTAGGCGCCGTCACGACTCCCGAGGGTGGAAAATTTCGGGTCATGACAAGTTGGTATCAGAGCACTAGGTTACATAGGTCTCACAACTCACGGACAAACTCGGTAGAGTCTGAGGGATCGGTACGGAGACGTCTGTATTTATCCCCTAGAGGCTACAGAGTTAGGAAAAATTTCACTTTTGTTCTTTCTTGTCGTGCGATTCTGTTTCTCAAATACTGATTGTCTTTCTACCCTGTTCTTTTGCAGATGGCGAGAACAGGTGCTTCATCTTCTACCGCGCAGCAGCCCGAGCCCCCACTAGCAGCTCCTATTAGGGGCAGAGGGTGAGGCTGAGGCCATGCTAGAGGCTGAGGTAGGGGCAAAGCTCGGCACCGAGCAGCAGCCCCAGAGGTGGAGCCTCAGGTTGATTATGATGATGAGGTTCCAGCCCCAGCAACTCCGGTGGGGTTAGATCAGGTCCCAGAGGGGTTCATTGCTACCTCAGTTCTTCAGGATGCTTTGATTAGATTGGTAGGCTTTGTGGAGAGCATCACTCGAGCGGGTTTGCTTCTAGTAGCACCAGCCACTTCCCAGGCTGGAGAAGGAGTTCAGACTCACGCTACATGTACTCTGGAGAAGGTAGCTCCCCAGGCTCAGGTTTTAGTGGCTCAGCCAGCTGTAGCAGTTCAGTCGGGTATTATGACTCAAACTGGAAATGGAGCGGCTATGTTCACAGATGCTTTGCAGAGGCTGGATAGGTTCACCAAGCTCTTCACCACCACATTTTAGCGGTGCTTCTTTAGAGGACCCCCAGGATTTCTTGTATAGCTGCCATGAGGTTCTTCAGACTATGGGTATTGTGGAGACCAATGGGGTCGACTTTGCCACTATACGTCTAGCAAGACCCGCCAAGACTTGGTGGAGATACTATTGTTTATCCAGACCAGCAGGGTCGCCATCCTTGACTTGCGACCAGTTTGCAGAGTTCGTTTTGGAGAAGTTTCTCCCAGTTACTCAGTGAGGTGCTCTTCGCAGGCAGTTTGAGCGCCTTCAACAGGGCTCAATGTCAGTCACTTAATATGAGACCTGGTTTATTGATCTAGCCCGCCATGCTATTGTTATACTCCCCACCGAGAGAGAGAGAGAGGGTGCATAGGTTTATTGATGTTTTGATTCAGCCGATCTATCTCCAGATGGCTATGGGAGCCGGGAGTGAGATTTCTTTTTAGGAGGCGGTCAGTGCGGCCTGTCGAACACGATATCAATAAGGCCAAACATAATTCGAATTCTTAAAACCATTAAATTTTCAGTCTTTAATTTTTAAACAAAAATTCATATCTTGACCTGCTCGGGTGGCAACTCCAGCAGGTCTGCAGGGAACACCTCTGGAAACTCACGAACAACTGGTATAGAATCTTTAGAAGGAACCTCCGCAAGGTAATCACAGATAAAGATAGACACCCCTTATTGGCTATATGCCGAGCCTTCACATAAGAGATAACCATGCTGTTAGAATGGCCAGGAGTCCCTCTCCTCTCTAACCGAGGCAACCCCAACAAGGCTAAGGTCATTGTCTTAGCGTGACAATCCAATATAGCATGATAAGGTTACAACTAATTCATGACCAAAATGACATCAAAATCTATTCTAGCCTCAAGACCTCCAATAATAACCATACATGAACGATAGACACGATCTACCACAATATAATCTCTCACATGTGTGGACACATATACAAAAGCAATCAAACAATCACGATGAATAACCAAATACGAATCAAAATAGGAACACACATATGAATAAGTAGAACCCGGATCAAATAGAACTGAGGCATCTCTACTGCAAACTAAAACTGTACCCGTGATAACTGTTTCAAATGACTCAGCCTCGGGTCTGGCTGGAAAGGCATAGCATCAGGGCTGGGCCTCACAACTCTGAACTATATCTCTAGGACGGCCTCCTGCTAGATGGCCTTATTTTTTAGCGGCCTGACCTCCGCCTCTAATAGCCTGGCCTATACCTCTAGCTATTTGACCTCTACATTTGGCTCCATGACCCCTACCTTTAGCTGGCTGAGCGGGCGGTGATGCAATAGGGGTGGGAATCATAGCACGAGAACTCTGCTGTGAAGTGATGTCTAATAACCTCGAACAAGTCCTCCTAATATGCCCAAAACCACCACACTCATAACATCCATGAAAACCTGTAGGGCTTACTGATATGTTTCAGGAGGATAAAACCTTCCTCTAGATGAAGCACCACTTAAACCTCCTAAATGATGAGGTCACTTGTCAGATCCCTCATTACCCCCCCTAAGCTAGAACCATCTTGACTCGCCTGACAACATTGGCAGCCGCCTGAAAAGAAATCTCACTCCTAGTCCTTAGCCATATGTATCTTGATAGGATGGTCAACTCAATAAACCTCCTCACCCTCTCTCTCTTGGTAGGAAGTAAGAGAATAGCATGACAGTCCAAATCCACGAATTGAGTCTTGTACTGTGTAACAAATATAGAGCCTTGCTGAAGATGCTCAAACTGTTTTCGATTGTCCTCTATATAAGTGATAGGAAGGAACTTTTCAAGAAATAACTGAGAGAACTGGTCCCAAGTAAGAGCAGGCGACCTAGCTGGTCTAGTCAAAACATAATCCCTCCATCATTTCTTGGAGGAACCTGACAAATGAAAGGCAGCAAAGTCGACAAAATTGGTCTCCACTATCCCCATGTTCCATAACACCTCAAAACAACTGTCTAGATAGTCTTGGGTTTCCTATGAAGATGAACCACCGAAGTGAACTGTGAAAAGCTTGATAAACCTATCCAATCTCCACAAAGACTTAGAAGATATAGCTTATCCATCACCGATCTGTGGCAACACCCGACTAAACTGCCCCAACGGGTTGGGCTGTTGGATTCCGAAACTAGGAAGCCATCTACTCTGAAGTGTGAGTAGCGGGAGTCTGTGCTCCTACCAAGCCTGACAGATGGCTGGTGCTACTGGAAACGTGTCGTCCTGAGCCACACTCTCCATAAAGCCTACTGAAAGGACCAAAGCATCCTAAAGTACTGGGGTGGCAATGAAACCATGCGGGACCTGAGGTGGTCCGACAAGCACAACTTGGGCTTGGACCTCATCATCAAACTCCACCTAAGGCTCCGCTAGTGGTGCTGCTGCTCGAGCTTTTGGCAGAGCCCTATCCCTACCTCGACCGCTAGCACAACATCGGTCTTGACCCTTGCCATTGTAGTAGTTGCCACTGGGGAATCTAGCTACTGCTCGGCTGATGATGCAGTGCTTATTCTTGTCATCCGCGAGAGATAAAAAAAAATAAAAGAGTTCAATCAGTAATGATAGAATAAAATCAAATGACAAAGAAGAATAGAAGTGAAACTGCTCCTAACTCCATAGCCTTTGGAATATAAATACCGACGTGTCTGTACCGATCCTCCAGACTCTATTAAGTTTGCTCATGACTCGTGAGACCTATGTAACCTAGTGCTATAATACCAACTTATCACCACCTAGAATTCCCACCATCGGGACCGTGATGGCGCCTACCATTACACTTGCTAGGCAAGCCAACGTTAGAACGTATTATCCATTTTTAACAATTGAATTAACTAACAAGAAATAATTGCAGTAACTTAAACATTAAAGCAAAAAATAAAACTGGCAAGCGTTTATTGCAATCATTGAATCTGGTGTCATAAGTCCACGAGCTGCTAGAATAATACATACAAAGGTCTGAAATAACTTAAAGTTGTCCAAAGAGAAGATATACAGCTAAATAAGAACAAGAAGGGGACTTCAGGAGCTGCGGGCGCTACAGTAGCTGCACCTCAAGTTTTCACAAGCTTTCTGAACCAAGCTCTCTAGTATCTTCCACCGGGACCGACTCCAAAATCAGCACAATATGCACAGTGTAGTATTAGTACAACCAACCCCATCTACCGGTAAGTGCCAATCCTAACCTTGACGAAGTAGTGACGAGGCTAAGGCGTGTCACCTGCATTATAACTTGTACGCATTATATAATAATGACATAATAATGGAAATACTGGAGAGAATTTAAAAAGACAATAGAAAATGATAACCATAACCTCAAAAATAAACCTGTGTTATCATGAATTACCAATCTTTACCCGTCAAATAATAATACCGAGAAACAATGCAGCTCAGGAAATGGAAACATATAGGTTGTTGCAGCGCGCTACCCGATCCCACCCGACAACACAAATATCTCCCTTGTTCCACCGTAAAAACATCAACAATAGTAAATAATATAGATTTGTTGCAGCGCGCTATCCGATCCCACCATATATAATTATGAATATCATAATTCACCTTATTCCACCCTTATTTCACCTGTTGCGACATTCAACCCGATCCCACTGTACAATATGAATTCGCCACCATATCAATCCATACTTGTTACACCTGCAGCGGTATGCAGCCCGATCCCACCATATCTATACCAAACACTCACTGTACACTGTCAAATCAATAGTTTGAACTACAAGGCCTCTACGATCAATAAATAACAAATTGAACCAAAATGGGTACAACGTTCAATATAGAATCTAGATAAATAGTACTACACACTGAGACCAATCCATTAATTTACAATTATAAGGTTAAAAAAAGTCAAGTTAAGGAAATAGCGGGACTTCGCGAAATTATGAAAATAGCTAACATCATTAATAGGAGAAGAGATTGACTAACAAGTAGTAGTTAAGCACGGAAAGCATGTAGAGCACATAACAGTTAAGACTGGAAGGGAAACGATTAAGGAAAAGCGCTAAATCAGGGAAAACAAATAATTTGGTGGCGTATAAGCACTCGTCGCTTCACATATATGCCACTCACAAGAGAATCAGATAGAAAATAGTCCGAGGGTTTTTAATTCCCTCAGTTCAAGGTTAGTCATAGTACTTACCTCACTGTGCGTTCAATTCAAAGGTCTACCGGGGCCTTTCCCCTAGAATTCGCCTCCAAACCACTCGTATCTATCCACAATTAACTTAATAACATCAAATATTGCTAGAGGAATCAACTACAATACATAATTTAGATATCCAACACTTTCCCCCAAAAAGTCAAAAATTGACCCCGAGCCCGCTTGGTCAAAACCCAAGGTTCAGACCAAAATCTATTAACTCATTCACCCCCGAGCCCGATTATGTAATTTGTTTCAAAATCTGACCTCAGTTCGAGGTCTAAATTTTAATTTTACAAACATACCTAATTCTACCGAAAATCCCAATTTTCACCATGAAAACCCTAGATTTTTGGTTGAAAATTCCTGAAATGTAATGGATAACTGAAAGAATGTAGGTTAGAACCACTTACCAGCAAATAGGAAGAAATATCTTTTGAAAATCGCCTCTAGGTCTTCTAGTTTTGAAATTTTTGAAAGAATGGAAAAATCTCGTTTTTGATTCTATTTTTAATAACTACGCAGGGCCTACCGCATTCACTTCTTCACATTCGTGAAGGTTCTACTACATTCGCAAAGGGCCTGCCGCATTCGCGAAGGTTAGCTGCCCATAAAGCCTATGCATACGGGAAGGGTTGCACGCGTTCGCGATAGTCTGTCCTCCCTGGTCATTGAATTAACGAGACTTCGCTGGCGTTTGTGTAGAACGACCCAAAGATTCCTATCCCACCTCCAATAACTATATGCGTTCGCGTATTGCCAGTTGTATTTGCGAAGAGCAGACCTCCCAATGCTCCACGTTCATGACCATAGCCGCGCATTGACGTAGAATAAAACCATCCCCAACATAACTCTCCCTTCACGTTCGCGAAAGTAGCTTTGCGAACGCAAAGAGGGAAACGAAAAAAAACTGACTGCAGAAAAATCAGATTTTTTCCAAGTTCAAAACATTCCGAAAGCTTTAAAATTTCTATTTTCACAATCGGACATTCGAGTCATGTCAAACCAACTCCGTTTCTCACCAAATTTCATAGACATGTCTTAAATATCATAATGGACCTGTACCGGACTCCGAAACCAAAATACGAACCCGATATCAACAAGTTCAAACATAAACCAAAATTTTAAAACCATTAAATTTTAAGTCTTTAAATTTTCAACAAAAATTCATATTTCGAGCTAGGGACCTCGGAATTCGATTCTGGGCATATGCTCAGGTCATAAATTATGCGGCGGACCCATCAGGTTCGTCAAAACATGGATCCAGGTCTATGATCTCAAAACATTGACCGAAGTCAAATAAATTTAACTTTTAAGGAAAAATTCTTGTTTTTATTAGCTTTTAACAAATAAGACATCTGAAAAAACACCGGACCGTGCACGCCAATCAAGAACGGCTAAATTAAAATATTTCAGACTTCGGAATATAGAATTTAGTCTTAAAACATGAGATAGCCTATCCAGTCATGACAATACCACATATAACTCGTGTACTCACTTGTCACCTTGCATACACGGAATTTACAAAGCATAAATGAATTAATAAATATCAATCCTAAGATGTAGATTCCCCATACAAGGGGAACTAAGGTTAGTTCAACCAATTTTCCAATTTGCCAAAATATCGCTCTTGGGTGTTCATAACCCAAGAGTACCACTCACACGAGTTGGGTCCCATATCTCCCGAAACACTCCTCCAAAGCTTGCCAAATTCGATTATGTAGTTCTTCGAATATAGTAGAACAAATTCGCAAAAGAAATCGGAAAATAAACAACTCTAACTCATTTTTAATTTTTAAAATTTAGGATATAATCATCCATTAATGCTTAAACTAAGGAAATGAATCAAAGGAAAATACTTGGATTATAGTTTATTCCTTACCCCTTGGAAGAAACTTTAAGAAAGAATATCCTAAAATTCTCTTTATCCCATACTTTCAAGATGAGAACACTCCAACATGATTATTAGTAAAAAATGTTGAGATGTTCTTCCTCGTCTCTTGTGACAAACAATAATGAAACTCAATTATGATGCCTCCAATAAATGTCTCATAAAATTTCAGTCAAGTTAGGTTTTTGAATCACTCTATTTGACCTTATAATGAAGGAAGTACGTTAGTTTCAATATTTAAAAATAGTGCAGATTTTTAAATACGAATTCAGTGGCATTTTCATAATTAATTTGAATAATATGACAACCCAATTGTTAGTAAAATAAGTATAAATTTCTCATACGATGTGGAAAATTGATGATTTCAGTTGCTATAGTTCCAAAGTTACTGCCACAATCCGGATTTCTCACCATCGGGACCGTGATGACGCCTAACATTATACTTGCTAATCAAGACAACGTTAGAATAATGTTCTCCTTTTAACAGCTTAAATTAGATATTAAAGAAGAACTGAGATAACTGAATAAATTTAAAAGTAACCATGCGGAAGCTGAACTAGCCAAATATCTATTATAATTCCCCGAACCTGGTGTCAGGAGTGCACAAACTACTAGATTAATACATATAAGGGTCTGAAAAAAATTACAAGCAGTTCAAATGAAAATACACGGCTAAATTGACAAAGGATGGCGACTCCAGGAGCTGTGGGCGCTGAACAGCCGTACCTCAAGTCTCGACGAATGTCTGATCCGAGCTCTTAAGTAGCCGCTGCCAGGACCGTCTCCAAAACCTGCACAGTGTGCAGAGTGCAGTATCAGTACAACTGAGCCCATATATTGGTAAGTGCCTAGCCTAAACTCGACGAAGTTGTGACGAGGCTAAAGTGGGTCACCTACGCTAAAACTTGTACGCAGTCTATAATAATGATAAAATAATTAAAATACAATACGGAAGTAAATAGCCAATAGGAAATGAAAACCACAACCTTGAAAATAAACCAGTGTCATCCTAAATTACCAATATCTAATAGCTCAAATAAATTACCAGAAAAATAACACAGCTCAAGAAAATGAAACATATAAATTATTGCAGTGCGCAACCCGATCCCACCGAGCATCACATAATCCTCCCTTATTCTACCAATACAATATTAGTGGCAGTAAATAATATATCAATGTCAATAACGTAATTCACCTTTATTTCACCATATAAATCCATCCTTATTATACCTATTGCGGCGTGCAACCCGATCCCACCGTATATACATATTCACCCTTATTCTACCATATCAATCCTCCCTTATTACATCTACTGCAGCGTACAACCCAAACCAACTATATCATTACCAGACAGTCAATGTATACAGTCAAATCAACATGCTAAATCACAAGGCCTTTTCGATAAATAAATACCATACTGATCCAAGAAGAGGAACCTTGTTCAATATATGATCTACATAAATAATACTTCACAACGATACCAAAACAACAATTTACTGTTAAAAGGTAAAAACGAGTCAAATTAAGCAAATAACAGGGATTAGGGGAAACTATGAAAAGAGTTAACATGACTAACAATAAGAAAACATTGATTAACACATAGCAATTAAGCATAGGGGGAATTTTGTGCATGTAACAATTAAAATAGGAGGAAAAACAATTAAGGAAAACGATAAATCAGGGAAAAATAGATAATTTGGAGGCGCATTAGCACTCGTCACCTTGCATATACACCGCTAACATAGAATTCACATACACAAAGTCCGAGGGTTCCTGATTCACTAAAGTCGAGGTTAGACACAACACTTACCTCACTCCAAATGCCACTTAAAGTTCAATCAGAGCATTGCCTTTCAGACACGCCTTTGAACCAACAATATCTAGCTAATTACCAACCAAACATTTTATAATAAACCTTAGGAATCACCCACAATCAATAAGAATTCAATTTAGGTCATTACTGAAAGAGTCAACAAAACAACACACGGGCCCGCTTGGTCCAAATCCAAAATTCGAACCATAACGCGATTACCAATTCATCTTCGAGCCTGGATATGGAATTAGTTTTTTGAATTCAACCTCAATTTTAGGTATAAATCCCCAATTTATCAAATCCCTAGTTTCTACCCAAAAATCGCCAATTCTAACAAGAAAACCTTAGATCCTAGGTTGAAAAATTGTAAAATGAAGTGAAAGATTGAATGAAACTAGTTAAGAATCACTTACCTATGATTTGGGGAAGAAAAAGTCTTTGAAAAATCGCCTCTAGTATTTTAGCTTTTGAAAATTTGGAGAATGAATGAAGAATCTCATCTAAGTCCCTTATCATCAGCTTCAGATGTCGCATTTGCGACCGGAGCTTTGCAATTGCGAAGCTCGCAAATGCGAAGGGACCATCACAAATGCAGGGTCCCTCACATCTCTGCTGTCTTTGCAATTGCGAACTAGAATCTCCGCAAATACGACAAAATGATCACATTTGCGATCACTGCCCCTCCCAGCTTTACTTCAAAAATGCGAAGAATTCTTCACAATTGCGAAGACTGTATGGCCCAGCTTCTATTCGCATTTGCAATGAGAAGCTCGCAAATAACAACCCTTCAGAGGTCGCAATTGCGATGCCTGATCTCATAATTGCGATATTAGAGGTCTGCAACCACCTCAATTACACCAGCAAATTTTTCCAAGTTCAAATCACTCAGTAGCCTATCTGAAACTCACCCGAGGCGTTGGGGCTCCAAATAGAAACACACAAATTTAAAAACATCATACGAACTTGCTCGTGCGATCAACTCACCAAACTAACATTTAAAACCACAAATTTAGCACCAAACAAAATGGAATTCTCAAGAACATTTTGAACTTTCTATTTTCTGAACCGGACGTTCGAATCACGTCAAACCAACCCCGTTTCTCACCAAATTTTACAGGCATGCCTTAAATATTATAATGAACTTGTACAAGGCTTTGAAACCAAAGTAACGACCCGATACCAACAAGATCAAGTATTAACAATTTCTTGAAAACCATTAAATTTGCAAACTTACATTTTTCACTAAAAAATCATAACTCGAGCTAGGGACTTCCAATTCTGATTCCGGGCATATGCCAGGTCCCATATTTTGATACGGACCGACCGGGACTGTCAAAACATGAGTCCTGGTCCATTTACCAAAAATGTTGATCGAATTTAACTTAAATGAAGTTTTTAATAAAAAATCCCTAATTTTATCAACTTTCAACATAAAACTTTCGGCAAACACGCCCAGACTGCGCATGCAAATTGAGGAGGGATAAAATGATGTTTTAAAGATCTCGGAACGTAGAATTTGGTTTAAAATCATAAGATGACCTATTGAGTCCTCACAATTACGATACAGATATAATAGCTTAGTAAAAACAAATCAAAGTCCGTTTTCTTAATATGGTAACCTTTATGCTCTAATCGATGTTGAAACCGAAAACAATCTCCATAAAACCCAAACTTATCCAAAACTCATCAGAATTTAATCAAACTTTGTAGACATGTCGAGAATCATCATACAATATTGGAATAATTAAAACCCAATTTCGAGTCCGTTTACCCAAAAGTCAAACCTTGGTAAACTCTTCCAACTTAAAGCTTCTAAAACAATAATCACTATTCCAAATCAATCCCGAAACACTCAAAAACCAAAACTAAAAATACATGCAAGTCATAATACATACTATGAAGTTAATCAAAGTCTCAAACTGCCGAATGGAATGCTAAAGCACAAAACGACTGATTGGGTCATTGCATTCTCCCTCACTTAAACATACGTTCATCCTCAAACGTGCCAAGAGTAGCTCCAAAGCCATCAAATCTCCATATAAGCCCAAGAACACCACCTAACAGATGATCCTTACTTTAATCTTGGTCCACAAACATTAAAACCCAAATCCCTAACGTCCAATAGTAATTATATGACCTGATTCTTGCATCTATGCACCGTATAACTCTAAACAAGTTTTATCAACCCATAACCACATCTCAAGACATAATCACATGATTTACCACATAACTCAAATACTCATAGCAATATCTTTCGACTGTAATAGTTGCTCGAACCAACCTGACACCTGTAACAAACCTCATATCGACTAAAACCTTGTTCTAAACCTTTGTACACTATCAATGATGAAAGAAACATACAGACACGATGTTTTCTAAGCTGCCTACATATCCCTGGTTTTATGGGAATCAGGACATATGTAGTTCAAGAACCATTGACGGAACAATGCCGATGGAGATTCGAAAGAGACGGACACGATGTTTAGGGGTCAAGAGGTATTTTGAAGCTTGATCGGCTGTGGGAACTGGAGCAGGATCGCTCCTGCTGAGACGACCATTGCTAGCCAGTGTACCTGCAAGTGAGTAATACGGCGTATATCGTGCATAAACTTAAACATGATGCAAGTTCCCTTTTGGACCATGAATGCTGTCTTCGGACGGTTAGAATGATGTCCTCGGACCATGATGTCCTGGGCCATGAAATGCAAAATAAAAGATTCGCAGTCTATGAAATAATGTTCTCGGGCTATGATAATGGTACCTCCGAATCATGATGCCTTTGAATAATGACGTGCAAGATATAAAGTGGATCCTCGGGCCATGGCATGGTGTTCTCGGGCTATGAGGATGATGCCTCCGAACAATCACGCTATCGGATAGTTTGGCGATATTTCATCCCATGAGATGGAAGATTTGGCGGTATTTCAGCCGATGAGATGCAAGATTTGGCGGTATTTTAGCCCATGAAATGCAAGATTTGGCGGTATTTCAGCTGATGCAAAAAATGTAAATGGCGATATTTCAGCCGACAAAAATTTAAATAAAACAGCGATGTTTCAGCTGATGTAAAATGTAAATGGCGATATTTCAGCCGGCAGAGATTTAGATAAAGCAGCGATGTTTTAGTCGGTGTGAAACGTAAAGGGCGCTATTTCAGCCGATACCGAGAATTAAATAAAGTTGGCGATATTTCAGCCGATAAGGAAGGGTAATTATAGATGGCAATATTTCCAGCCAATAAATAAAAAATTGGCGGTGTTTCAGCCATGCAAGATTTATATGAAGATGGCGGTATTTGAGTCGATGCAAATAGAGGTGGCGATATTTCAACCATGCGGATGGAGACAATGTTAAGTCTCAAAAGGCAGAAAGGTAGCCTTACGCAATGCAAAAGAAAATGCAGGATGGAGACAATTCTTAGTCTCGAAAGGCAGAAAGGTAGCCTTATGCAATGCAGCTAATGCAGATGGAGACAGTGCTTAGTCTCGAAAGGCAGTGAGGTAGCCTTATGCAATGCAGATAATGCAGATGGAGACAGTGCTTAGTCTCAAAAGCCAGAAAGGTAGCCTTATGCAATGCAGATAATGCAGATGGAGACAGTGCTTAGTCTCGAAAGGTAGAAAGGTTTCCTTATGCAATGCGAGAATGTAAAAGGACGAGTAGTAGTGAGATTTCTTAGCTGAAACCTGATTATGATATCATGACTGCTGGGGAGATTGTGTATGGATAGCAATTACGAATAAGTGATGATTCTGAGAAGTTGCATTCTTGAGAAAGTATGCATACATAAATATTCTTGACGATATTGTAGGTCGAGTGCCGTTATCCAAAGAAAAATTATGAGTTTTGTAAGGGGGAAGGCTAGTTTGTTTTTCCCTGGCTTCCGGCGTTGCGTATCATTGGGGTAGCGTCGCTAAACAACAACAATTCGAACAATAGTTATGCATGATTTAGTAAATATAACGTAAGCGAAAATAGTTTTCTTTTGATGAACCAACGACTACAACGTGGTTCAAGACATTGCAACCTCTTTTGCTCCAGAATTTTGAGGATCCTCCTCAAAATTCTACCCCAGTTTACTGCGCTGGCACTTTTGACGGCTGCGTTGAATGGCTGAAAAAATCAACTTCGGAATTTTGAGGGTCCTCAAAATTTTGCCCCAGTTTACCGAGGTGGCATTCTTGGCGATAAGTGGCTGAAAACTAACTTTGGAATTTTGAGGGTCTTCCTCAAAATTCTGCCCCAGTTCCAATAGCAGCGGGAAAATGGAATTTTTATTAAATTGTGACTGAACCCATAGGGCTGCCTATGTATCCCCTCTTAAACGGGAATCTGGTCAGGCGTAGTTCAAATTACATCATAAAGGAATCGTAGGTGGTTACACATAGTATCGTTTCACTGCATCTGAATTGATTGGCTTTGGAGAGACTTCTCCGTCGATCTCTGCAAGAATAAGGGCTCCTCCGGTTAGAACCCGGTGAACCATGTATGGGCCTTGCCAGTTGGGAGAGAATTTTCCCTTGGCTTCATCTTGATATGGGAATATTTTCTTCAACATCAGCCGCCCCGGTGTAAACTTCCTCTACTTAACTCTTTTGTTGAAGGCTCTGGACATTTTGTTCTGATACAACTGACCGTGGAAAATTGCATTCATCATTTTCCCGTCTATAAGGGCTAACTTCTCGTAGCGGCCTTTTACCCATTCTACGTCGTCCAACTCCGCTTCTTGTATGATCCTCAAGGAGGGAATCTATACCCCGGTGGGGATAACCGCCTCTGTACTATAAACCAGCATGTAGGGAGTTGCCCCGGTTGATGTGCAGACCGTGGTGCGGTATCCCAGTGAGGCGAATGATAACTTTTCTTGCCATTGTTTGTGACTTTCAAACATCTTCCTTAATATCTTCTTGATATTCTTGTTGGTTGCCCCTACAGCTCCATTCATCTGAGGCCTGTAGGCTGTAGAATTCTTGTGTTTGATCTTGAACGCCTCAAACATTGCTTTCATCAAATTGCTGTTGAGATTGGAAGCATTATCGGTGATGATTGATTTTGGAATTTCAAATTGGCTAACAATATGGTAACGGGTGAGATCTGTCACAAATTTCTTAGTCACTTCCCTGTATAACGCTGCTTCAACCCATTTGGTAAAATAATCAATTGCCACCAGGATAAATTTGTGCCCATTTGATGCGGCAGGATCGATAGGTCCAATGACATCCATTCCCGAGGTGGCGAATGGCCACGGTGAGCTTGTTGTAGTGAGCTCATTTGGAGGCACCTTAATCATGTCTGCATGTATCTGACAACGATGGCACTTGCGAACGTACTGGATACAGTCTGTTTCCATAGTCATCCAAAAATACCCTGCTCGAAGTATCTTCTTTTCTAAGACAAAACCATTCATGTGTGGCTCGCAGGTCCCTGCGTGCACTTCGTCCAATAGTCTGGATGCTTCTTTTGCTTCGACACACCTTAGTAAACCCAAATCGAGAGTCCTCCTATACAGGATTCCCCCACTGTGAAAGAAGTTGTTGGATAATCTCCGAATAGTGCGTTTCTGCATGGCGTTGGCAAGTTCAGGATATTCCCCCATTGTCAAGTACTACTTGATGTCATGGAACCACGGTTTTCTGTCTGCTTCTTCTTCAACGTGAGCACAATAAGCTGGCTGATCATAAATCTTTACTGGGATGGGATTAATGAAATTCGTGTCTGTATGTTGGATCATGGATGATAAAGTAGCTAATGCATCAGCGAACTCGTTTTGGACCCTGGGGATATGCTGGAATTCCATCTTTGTGAATCTTTTTCTTAACTCCTGTATGTGATGCAAGTAGGGGAGTATCTTGGAGTTCTTGGTTGCCCACTCTTCTCGAACTTGATGTATGAGCATGTCTGAATCCCCGATCACTAGCAGCTCCTGAATGTTCATGTCAATGGGCATCTTAAGCCCCAGGATGCAGGCTTCATATTCGGCCATATTGCTGGTGCAAGGGTATCTGAGCTTGGCGGATACCGGGTAATGCTAGTCGGTTTCTGATACCAGGACTGCTCCTATGCCAACTCCTTTGAAATTTGCGGCTCCGTCAAAAAATAACCTCCAACCATCATAGGATTCTACAATATCTTCTCCTACAAAGGACACTCCTTCATAAGGAAAATACGTTTTTAGGGGTTTGTATTCTCCGCCAATAGGATTCTCGGCAAGGTGATCTGCTATGGCTTGACCCTTGATTGCTTTCTGAGTTACATAAACAATGTCAAATTCACTTAGCAGGATTTGCCACTTGGTGATCTTTCCAGTGGGAATGGGCTTCTGGAAGATATACTTCAGCGGGTCCATTCTTGATATGAGGTATATAGTGTAGGCACAAAAATATTGCCTCAGTTTCTGAGATACCCAAGTCAGAGCACAACAGGTGCGCTCTAATAGAGAATAACGGCCCTCGTACAGGGTGAACTTCTTATTGAGATAGTAGATGGCTTTCTCCTTTCTCCCCGTTTCATCATGTTGTCCCACAACACAACCGAATGCTCCATCCAAAACCGCGAGATAAAGCAATAGAGGCCTTCCTGGCTCGGGCGGAACCAAGATTGGTGGCATTGACATGTATTCCTTGATTTTGTCAAAGGCATTCTAACAATCGTCAGTCCATTTAGTTGCAGCATATTTCTTCAACATTTTAAAGATGGTTTCACAAATGACAGTGGATTGAGCTATGAACCGGCTTATATAGTTGAGTCTCCCCATGAAACTCATCACATCCTTCTTGCTCCCTGGCGGTGGCAATTCTTGAATGGATTTGACCTTTGATGGGTCTACTTTTATTCCTCGACGACTAACAATGAAACCCAGTAATTTTTCAGCAGGAACCCCAAATGCACACTTGGCGGGATTCAGTTTCAGATTGTACCTTCTCAGTCTATTGAAGAACTTTCTCAGATCTTCCATATGATCAGTGGCTTTCTTGGATTTGTTGATGATGTCGTCCACATATACCTCAATCTCCTTGTGTATCATCTCGTGAAAGATAGTAGTCTTGGCTCTCATATAGGTGGCGCCAACATTCTTCAACCCAAATGGCATTATTTTGTAACAATACATTCCCCACGGCATGATGAAAGCCATTTTCTCAGCATCTTCCTCATCCATCCATATCTGATGATACCCAGCAAAACAATCTACAAAAGACTACAACTCATGCTTGGCGCAGTTGTCGATAAGAATGTGTATGTTTGGCAAGGGGATGTCGTCTTTGGGACTGGCCCGGTTAAGATCCCGGTAGTCGACACAGACTCTAACCTTCCCATCCTTCTTTGGTGCCAGCACAATGTTGGCTAACCATGTTGGGTATTCCACTACCCTGAGAACCTTGGCTTTGACTTGCTTAGTAACCTCTTCTTTGATTTTTAAACTCATGCTGGGTTTGAATTTCCTGAGCTTCTATTTTACCTGAGGACAAGTTGGATCTGTTGGCAGTTTGTGAGCTACAATGGACGTACTGAGACTAGTCATGTCATCATACGACCAGGCAAATATGTCCTCATATTCCCTTAAGAACTTCGTATATTCTTCCTTTTCTGATGGTGACAGGTGAACACTGATGCGGGTTTCTTTGATATTTTCTTTATTTCCCAAATTTACGACCTCAGTTTTATCCAAGTTAGACTTAGGCCTATTCTAAAAATTCTCGACCTCTCTGATGACCTCTTCTGGTATTTCATCCTCTTCTGAGTCTATATCCGTTTGTTGCATTGTTTCGTTGCAAGTCACAATCATTGGTTCACCGTCAAAGTAAGTAATAGTAATGATGTGTAAAAATAGAGTAAATATTAGATAAAATAATAAGAGCGAGATATATGATAAACTAAAATGCTTTGATTAAATTCATAATTGTTTGGAACATCGGAGCTCTTTTAAAAATTAAAGACAATGCGGAAAGAAAAATCAGCTAGTAAAAAGTAAAATGAGATGCATGATGCTTTTGTTTAGCGTTGCTACCCCGAAGCCTTTCGGGCCCTGACGGTTCTAATTGACCAATGGCTAAGGCGGTCTCCTCGGTTTACAGCTTGTATGGAAGGGCCTTCCTACCCTTCCTTCTTGACCCATATATAGTATCCGCTGGTTGGAAAGTTTGCTCCAGGCTAGGTATCGGAAGCTCCAGTGGATAGTATGGGCCGTGCCATGGTGGCGACCAGTTCTGGAATTCTTCCCAAGTATAACCATACCCTAAGCCAAATGTAGTGCCATGCTTCTTTAGTTTGACGGGCTTAGTGATCCCCTGGAGATTTTTGCCGAGTCCCTTTCTAGGTTCGTACCCACACCAATTCCAGATACTTTCGATCTTGTTATCCCACCACTTATCCTTGTCTACAGCGTTGACCCTTTCAATGTGGTGGTGTGTACTCCGCCTATTCTCCTTCTGCCTCGAATCATTGGGATGGTCTGGCGACTATATATGGGGTTACTACCATCGCCATGAATAGTCACCTCCTGGTGATTCCATTCGAACTTCACTGCCTGATACAAGGTCGATGCTATGGCTCCAGCTGCGTGGATCCAGGGTTGTCTTAACAGAAATTTATAGGATGTTGTGACATCTATCACCTGAAATTCGACGTCGAACCATGTTGGCCCCATTTGCAAGCATAGGCCGATTTCTCCGATAGAAGACCTTTGAGACCCATCGAAGGCCTTGACATTGATAGCCCATCTTTGATCTCGTACAGGCTTTTTCCTAAAGTTTTGAGAGTTATCAGCGGACAGATGTTGAGGGTGGATCCTCCATCGATTAGGACTCTAGTGATGAAATAATCCCTATATTGCACGATGATGTGCAATGCTTTGTTGTGGCTCAGTCCTTCCGGCGGCAGCTCATCTTCGTGGAAAGTTATTTTATGGCTCTCCAGCACTTGCCCTACCATATTTGCCATTTCACCTCCAGTTATGTTGCTGGGCACATAAGCTTCGCTTAGTATCTTCGTCAAGGCATTTTTGTGAGTGCCAAAGCTCTGCAGAAGAGCTAGGATGGAGATTTGTGCGGGTGTTTTGTTCAATTTCTCAAATACCGAGTAATCCTTAGCTTGTATTTTCCTCCAAAGATCATCGGGCCCAGATTCAATAGGCCATCCAGAGGCTTGCTTACTGGACTCAGCTAAGTGTTCTGAGGTGTAAACCCTTCCTGTTCTGGTCATTCCTTGTGTTGCAATTGCTTATCCTGTCTTGGTCTTTCCTTTCCTCTTAGCTTTGGCCGTGTAATCCCATGGAATGGAATTTGAGTGGAATGGTGTTATGTCTGACATTGCCATAGGAATAGGTATCCTGGGTGGTAACACAGCAACTTCAAAATGTGCAGGTACTCTTGGAACTCCAAATTCAGCCTCAATTGGCCCGGGCGCCTTTGTAGAAGGAGGCACTTCAAATTCGAGAGGTATAGACATGTTTACTTTATCGTCGCCTGGAGGGATGAATCTGCACAACTATTGGGTTAAGTGTAACTGCTGGTTTCTTTGGTTCATCCCCCTCAGCAATCAAACCTATCGACCCTTTGGGGTCCCAATCATCTTCGACCTCGATCATGTGTATGTCTCCACCTTTGTGGTCAAGTAGAAGGTTGTTGCTAACATTAGGAGCAGGCTCCTTTGCTATAATGACCTTATTATCAATCAGGGTTTGAATCTTGTCCTTCAATGAACGACATATGTCTTATTAGGGTTGACCCACTGGGAAGGATTTTTTTCGAGTTATGGCTGGAATATGAGTGACATAACCAGCAGCTTTAAGTCTCTCGTATAGCTGGTCAACTGGTTTGGCGATAGATGTGTATTGTCTGGGAGGTCTGCGGTCAAATTTTGTCCTAGGTCTAGGAAATTTAGGCGGGTGGGAGATAACTGGTAGTAAGAGGTTTGAGCATTATAAGCTTGGTAGACAGGTGCTGGATGAGAGTATCTGGGTGAGGTGGGTTGATATGTGAGAGGTGGAGATGATTGGTAGATGGGAGGTGGATTTTGATAAGAGGGTGCGGGTGCTTGGTAATTCGGGATGGCCTGATATGTAAGTGGAGGTGATGGGTATGTATGGTATTTTAATGGTGATTTGGCTCCCTGTGCGACTATTATGGCACTCACATCTTTCTTCTTGGATGTGCCACCAGACTGTAAAGCCTTGTTGGTGGCCTGTAACGCTTCAAGATTAGTAACCATACAATTCTTAATGCCTTCTTCAATTCTGTCACCTAGTTTAATGATATTGGAGAACCTCTGACCCTCGATCAGCATCAACCTCTCGTAATATTGGGGATCCTGAGCCCGGACGAAGAACCTGTTCATCTGTTCTTCTTCTATGGCCAGCCTGACCTTTGCAGCTTCTGACCTCCAACGAGTAGCATACTCGCAGAATGTTTTGGTAGGTTTCTTCTTCAAATTCTAGATGTAGAATACATATGGCGCATTCTCTATATTGAATCGGAATCTATCTATGAAATCCAAGGCCATGCCTAACCAGCTTGTCCATTTCTTGGGGTCCTGGCTGATGTACCAGGATAAAGCATCCCCCTTCAGACTTCTCATGAAGAGCTTCATACGGATTTTCTCATCCTTTCCGACTCCAACTAGCTTATCGCAATAAGTCCTCAGGTGGACTCTGGGATCTGCTGTTCCATCAAACATTTTGAACTTGGGAGGTTTGTACCCCTCCAAAAGTTCAACATCCGAATGAATGTAGAGGTCTTCATAATTTAACCTCTCGATACCTTTGTTACCTTTCATGCCCTGAACTCGGCTGGTCAATTTTTTGAGTTCTGCTGCTAAGTTCCTGATAAGGGAGTCTTTGTCGTTAGACTCAGGTGCATTTGAGATTGGTTGAGTACAATGAGGTACAGTATCCACATAAATAGGAGTGTTGTGGAGATGGTCATTTGTGGTGTTCAGCGGCTCGGGAATGAGTAGTGGAGTATTATTTGGATTGGGGCATGTGTTGCTGTGTTGAGTATGAGTGGGTTGTATCAGTGGTTGTAGGGTTTTTTGTGGAGGTGCGGGATTCTGGGTGTTGATATCTGTGAGCACGGCATTTTTTCCACGCTTAAATTACTCCTATAAATTCATTAGAATTAGTTTTTTTCTTTTATTATTTGAATTTTTAGGAATTAATTGCATGATTTTATGGCTTGTTTGCATTTTTGTGTGCATTTTTAGTTGCTATAATTCATAAAAAAAGTAAAAAAATATTGCATTTGCATTTAGAATTCGATTTTATATTTTTATGTTTACTAGTTAATTAATATTACTAAAATAAGAGAAAAAATAACAAAAATAATCCTTTTACAATTTTAAATTCTACATTTTATATTTTTGATGTAGTTTCCTCTTAAATTAGGAATTAGTTAATTAGTATCATCTTAGATTTAATTTGGGTCTTTTATTTTACTTAATAAAATCAGAAAATTACAAAAAAGAGAAGGGAGTAAAATAATACAAAAGAAAAGCGAAGGAAAAACCAAATAAAAAGAATAGTAATTAAAGAAAAGAATTGGTCTACCCAAATTTGGGCCAAAAGTGTTGGTCCAAACGGATTCCCTTCCAGACCAGGCCAAAATACCCAAAATATTCTGCCCAAATTAACCCCCACCCGGTCCAAATGACCATTCCCATGGAGACCAACAAAACGATGTAGTATAAGACAAACACTACGTCGTATTGAATTATTTAAGGGCTCAATCAATCCCAGCCATCGATCTCCTATAATCCAACGGCCCTAATTGATTGTAAATAATACATAAAAGTGTCTGAAAAATAGGCCAAACACTAAAACATCTTCACCTTCCTCTTACCATTTCCCCATCTCCAGTCGTCGGTGTAACGCCACTGTCACCCCACCGTACCTCCGCCGTCCGCCGCCGGCCGGAAATAGCGGCGAAGCCCCAAATGACCCCAAAATTTCACCATAAGATCCCCGTCCACTCCTCGTTCCAAATCCCTAAATCCCATCCTTCAAATCCTAGCCAGTTTTCTCAAATCTTAGATCTAAAATCCGGCCAAAACTCTAGTTCATCCAATCTTGACCAAAATAACACCACATAACTCCTCATCTCCCTCTTCACAAATCCATGGCCTGTTTCCCTCAAATCACCTTCGAATCCCTTGAATTTCAAATCGAAATCTGGCCAAGAATCCTAATTCTTCAAAGTCGAGATTTCTCTGATTTGGCACCGCAACTGCCTTTAATTGTGTGTTTTCTCATTGAAAACACATGATTGAAGACGGTTCTGGTCCAAATAGCTCCAAAAGGCCTGATTAAATCCAAGTCTGAGCCAAATAAGAGGTATTTCTTTTTTTTTTTATTTTTGTGCTTGTTCTTCTATGTTTTCTTCTGTTGCTATGTTTCTTTTAAATTCTTATTATTGCTTAGTTTCAGACTACAATAGGGTAGTGTAAATATTTGCTCGTATTTGTTGATCCCAATTGAATAACATTGATCAATCTTTAGTCATTTTAGGGTTTATTAATTTCTGTTTCTACTGATTCTGTTTTTTTTAATTTTGGTTTTATTTTTCTGATAATTAGTTTAGATTTTTTAGGATCGATTTCTGTATTTGTTTTGTATTTAATCTTGAGGTGGTATTTTTGGATTTTATTTTAACTGTGGTTTCAAATTCATGTTGAACACTGTTTGGTTCTGTGAATTAATATCCTATTAGTTAATTAGTTTAGTTTTAATTGTTCTTCAATTTAGTGTTCGTTTGCAATTTAATTAGGCTTAGGGTTTGGATATAGCTGAATATCTTGGCTTTTGATTAACTATAGTTGAATTTTAACTAGGTTCAACCACAGTTATTTGACTAAGGTAATAGGGTTGGTTTTGGTTAGTAATTCTTGGGGCAATCAAGGGTATTTTAGGCATCCAAAATGAGATGGTTTGTTAAGAACCATTAATTTCAGAATCCAAACAAGGGTAGTATAGGTATTTCATAGGTAGAAGAACACCCTTGGGCCTTCTAGAAGGGGACCTTAGTGTAAGTTTCTGCATTCTAATGCAGTAACTTGTGTAACAAGTCATAAAATTAGGGTTTAATAACCAATTTTTGAAAATAAAAAGGGGGAAAAATAGGAAAATACTTTCAGAACATTCTGCTCCTTTCTTTGCCTATAAAAGGCAACCCTAGTGCCTTGATTATCAAGTTTACACAGATCTGAAAAATTCCCTCGAAAAGCATTTTCCAAGTTTTCAAACAACAATTTGAATTTTAAAACGCAAAATCTTCAAAACCAAAAAAATAGAAAAGCATAACAGAAAACTCAAAAAAGGAGTATTGTTCTATTGAATTTCAAGCTAAGTTCGAGATTTGGTGATTGAAGTGCATCCTCTAGTTTAGGGTTGATTGCTAGTTTGTTTCTGAAGCTCTTGGGTCAATTTTGAAGTAGCTGATGTTCACTTATTATCATTTCTGTGTCAAATTAGTCCAAAATTGTTTGTTGGTTGTTGATTCTGCTGTTGGAACTGCATTTGTTGTTGTGTTACTGCTTAGCTGACCTCTATTTCCTTCCATTTTTATTTCAATCTCCAGGTACACATTTCCAAATTGGCTTGATATAATTCTGAAGTAAAAAAAAATGAAATGAAAGATTGATCACCTCCTCCTTGAACCGTGACTGTTTAAGCTGTTATACATGAATACTTAGGTGAATGCTAGGCGTAATTGTTTAGTGTAGTTTAGTTTGATCTGATTGTTCATAAGCATGCACTGTATAATCTGTACTGTCTCGAACTTATTTGGACTGTTATATATTGATAGTTCAATAGTAGCTTAATGTATCTTAGTTCTGATTTGTGTGTGATTGTATAATTAGAACTGTTTGAGACTAACATGCTTGAAATGATCATTCTGTGATAGTGAGGTTTATGTTAATATCATGTTGATTAGATTTCGTTCTATAAAAGAGAAGCATGATTGTAAAATCGATTTAGACATCATAAGCCTCTCGTGTAACTAATGAACTTCTTCTGTGATTGATGAGTTGTCCAAGAAGTTAGCAGTCCTCAATTGATTCAAGTCTAGCTAGAAATTAAACTGTTAGCATAAATTAAATCCGAAACAGATTATGAGTTGGTATTAGCACAAAGGCAGAGTTTAGTGTCAAGCATGCTATTTCGTTCAGTCCTTCTCTACTGGTTTAATTCATACATAGGAATCATTAGGATATAATTTCAAATACATTGGTTAATTAGTTTAATCTGTTTGGATAATCAAGTTAGTGAGTTGCAATTGTCATGGAGAAATGTCGAGCTTCTTATGCATTAAAGTCAGAGGCTAAAGATAAAGTAATCTGGGCCCATGTTGAAGGCCCAAAACGTGACTATTCCCCTTGAAGTCATACCTGAGCCTGAACCCGTTTGGGGCGCAACATCAAATGATATTTCCCTTCTCGTGTAGGCCTAAACGCAGGCTGATTACCAAGCTGGTTGAGATTTCTTTTATTGGGCCAAGTTCAGGCCCAAAAATTTTTTTGCTAAAGGGCTTTAGTAAGATGTTTTATTTGAGTAACAATAACTAATTAGGCCCTTTTCTTCATTTTTAGAGACATTTAAATAGTAAACCTTAGATTGCTCTAGATTGGCCTTTTAATTGCGGGCCCTCATCAAATGCTTAATTAAAAATACTTAGAACTTGGGGCGTGTCATTTAGCTAATTTCACGGCCCTCCGCAAAGTTAATAACACGTTAGCCTTTTTAGGCGCTCTTTTTAATAATTTTACCTTCCTAAACACGGCTGCCCATTTATGTGATCCAAATCTCATTGGTGTTAGAATATGTAAAAAATCATGGGTGCCTTGTTGCTTCAGGAAAAGGGCATAATTAGAGAGAGAATACTGGCTATTGCTCACTACATTACCAGGAAATGCCAAATGTGCAAGAACAAGACTCATACTACCTTTTTTGCATCAGTGATGATATTTGTGAAGTAGATAATCAGTGACCTGGACAGACTTCAAGGGGAACTCGCATATAGGCCCGCGGCGAGACCGAACGATGTCCAGCGGGCACCAGGAACTTTAATGTATTCATGATTGTCATTTGAGTCTGTATTTCCTTTTACTAGAGTTTGTCGGTTGTCTGAGTCTGTATTTTCTTTTTGAGTCAGTCTGTATTTTTGTTTTGAAGTAGCATAGTTGATGGTGAAATTTGTAGCTCTTCTTATTATTTTTCGTCTGTTAGTTTTCTTAATGCGTCAGTCTTAAGTCCTTGTAATCAAAGTATTTGCTATCAGTAAAATTGAAAATTCCAGAAAAACATTTTTGCTTCTATTTATGTATTTATTTTCACGAACTATGCTTGGTCTGATTCATGCGGGGTCATGATACGTAGGCAATCTACATAGGATTCGACCGTCGTCCTAAGAAAAGAAAAAAAAAGAGAAATACAAGGGAAATAAATGAAGGGAAAACAAGAGAAAGAAGAAACACAAAGGAAGAGAAAAAACCATGGCCAAAAGGAAAACCAGAAAATGAAAAAGAGGGAAAAGAAAATGAGAGAAAAACAAAACAAAAACAGAAAGAAAAGAGAAAAAGAATAAGAGAAAAAGTCGAGATGACGCCTCAAACCGAAGCAAACATGTAGATATTCATTTAACTGTATAGGTGCATACCACTCCAATGTGTAGTTACCTATATGTTATTTGTTTTCACACTAACATTTGTTGCTGTATGTCCGGCTGATTTTTAGAAATGGTGGTTGGTTTGTGGCAAGTTGGCCTCACATTGATATTTCACCAGATCAAAAGGAAATACAGAGATGTCATCTGAAATGACCCTGCCTGCAATCCCCATACCTGAAAACAGCCCAATCTTTGGGATCCCAGCCTCTGAATCCTATACAGCTGAAGAAAATCAAATATTGAGCTTGCGATTGATATAAATGTGGGATGCTTGGAACAAATGAAAGGAACCCCCAAGAACTATCCCCAGATTCCCGGAGTTATTCCCTAGATCTGGAGGGATTACCACTGTCCCCATTAGCCGCCCAAATATTCCTCTGGGGCAACCTACTATGACTGCTAACTTCTTCGGAACACCCTCTGAGGCTCACCCCCAGGTGTTCCCTTATGGAATTTCTCCCAATATCTTTACAGCTCCACCATCCTCTGCAACAACCCAACCATCGCTACCGAAGCATGCTTTTGACCCCTCGGTTTTCACATTCCAAAATCCCATTTTTCAGGCTAACCCTCCTCATTATACTAATTATACCTACTCCCAGCCACCATATGAGTTTGCACCAGGGCAGGACAAAACCCCTAAAGCCCCATAACAGGATGAAATGACAAAGAGAATGAGGAGTTTAGAGAAGAGTCTGAAAAATATGGAAGGTTTAAGCGGGCAGAAGAGTGTTTCTTACAATGATCTGTGCATGTTGCCTCACATGCACCTGCCCATGGGATTCAAAACGCCAAAGTTTGAAAAATATGATGTGCATGGAGATCCCATTGCTCACCTCAAAAAGTATTGTAATCAGTTGCACGGGGCCGGCGGAAAGAAGAGTTGTTAATGGCTTACTTCGGAGAAAGCTTAGTGGGCATAACGTCAGGATGGTACATGGATAAGGACATATCTCGATGGATCATTTGGGATGACCTTGCCAGAGATTTTGTTCGACAATTTTAGTACAACATAGACATTGCACCAGACAGGAACTCCCTGGCAAATCTAAAGAAATAACCTTCAGAAAGTTTTCGCGAGTATACAATTAAGTGGCGCGAACAGGCGTCAAGGGTGAAGCCTCCAATGGATGAGGTGGAGATGGTCACTGTTTTCCTGCAAGCCCAGGAAGTAGATTATTTTCAAAATATGATGTCCGCCATGGGTAAGCCTTTCGCAGAGGCAATAAAGATCGGAGAAATGGTGGAAAATGGGCTAAAACGGCAAAATGTTGAGCCAGTCGGCCATAAGAGAAACCTCCCAAGCCATCCAAGGCGGGTCTGGAGGATTGGACAAAGGCAAGAAGAAAGAAGAAACAGTGATGGCAACATCGGGAAGACGAAGAGACCGAGATCCTAGACCGGTGTTCTCTAAAGAACCACTCAGCACTACTACACTCACACGGACATGACTTATGCTCCCCTACCTTATGCGATAATGAATGCTCAACCTTTCGGCCGACCGCAATCATAAGCTAATCGAAAACAACCTCTATTTCAAAGAAACCAGCCTCCATACCAAAACCAATATAATCCCCGACCACCACAAAATAATTTCTGCTATTGGGAACCACCTAGACGAACACATTTTACACCAATTGGTGAACCCTACTCCAGTTTGTTCCCAAAGCTCATCCAGATGAACCTATTATAGCCTATCCCCTAAAACAGGCCGAACCCGGAATCTCCAGCCTATTAACGGGGTATCCATTGTGCCTATCATTCAGGAGCTGAAGGGCACAGTACTGACAACTGCTGGACATTGAAAAAAGTTGTGGAAGATTTGATCGAACAAGGGAAAATAGTGATGAGGGATGAAGAGGCCCCGAATGTTACCAATAACCCTTTGCCCGCTAACAATAACGGACCGGTAATCGGTATGGTATGTGAAGACCAGGAATTTGATCTGGCTCTGAAAGCCATAATTGCTGTTGCCGATGCTGAAAGGAAGCCCAGGGCAGCCACAAAGTAGGAAAAAGGGGAGAAGAAGAATAAAGCTGTCAAAATTGAGCCTGAAAGGAAAACTGAGACAAAAGCAGAGCTAGTACCTCCTAAACAAGGGGTTCTGTATGTTCCTCGAGGTCACCAAGAGAAACCACTAGTTGTGAGCACTCCAAGGAAGTTTGAAATAAAGAATGGGACGCAGATGTATGTGCCGAAAGGGGCCTATGTGGTATGGGGGACAATTAAGCCATCTCGGCTGAACGAGCCAGTGGTTATTGGACGCGTACCACTGAAGCCAATGACCGACCTCTCTGCAGTACCGTGGAACTACCAACAAACAGTGGTTACATACAAAGGCAAAGAAATTTCGGGGTAACTCCCAGGAACAGTCCCTACTGAAAAATATTCAAATGTACATGTGGTCCACAGCGCCACAAGAAAGCACTTTCCATCTAAGTTTCCGGTAAGCGCCGAAGAAGTAGAGGCCTTCATTCAGAAGATGAAAATGCCCGATTACAAAACCGTGGAGAAACTAAGAAGGTGTCCTGAGCAAGTGTCACTATTGTTATTGGTGACCAAATCCGTCGAACACCAGAAGATCCTTATGAAAACCTTGAACAAGGCATATGTGCCAATTGAAACATCAGTTGAACAACTTGAAAGAATGGCGGAAAGATTTTTTGCCGTCAATCAACTCTCTTTCAGCAAAAATGATTTGCCCCCAGAAGGAGCTGCTCATAATAAAGCCTTGCACCCGGCTGTTAAATGTGAGGGTAACTACGTTAAGCGGGTCATGGTGGATGGAGGCTCGGGGGTTGACATCTGCCCACTCTCCATGTTGCAAAAAATGGAAATTGAGACAGGGAGGATTCGTCCCAATAATGTTTGTGTGAGAGCTTTTGATGGCATCAAGAGGAATACCATCGGTGAAATTGATTTAATATTGACCATAGGCCCGGTGGATTTCGAGGTAACTTTCGAAGTGTTGGACATGGATACATCGTACAATTTTCTTCTTGGAAGGCCTTGGATCCATGCTGCGGGTGTTGTGCCCTCTACCCTCCACCAGATGGTAAAATTTGAGTATGAAGATCAGGAGATTGTGGTCCACGGGGAAGATGAGCAGTCCATCTTTCGTGACCCATCTATCCCATGCTTAGAGGCGAGGGAAGGAAGTGAGCACATTGTCTATCAAGCCTTTGAAGTTTTGGTAGCTGACCAATACGAGGAGGGAAGTCCGTGCCCCCTGCCTTTCCTCTCTAATGCTTTAATCACGGTGGCCAAAAAAATGATTAGACACGGTTTCAAGCCAGGAAAAGGGTTGGGAAAAGCTTTGCAAGGAATAGCCGAGCCGGTAACTCTACCCACAGCGGGAAAGTATTTCGGGATAGGCTTCCACCCTACCCCAGAGGACGAAAAATGGGTTGAGAATAGGAAGAAATAAGGGTGGGTTCTGCCACAGCCATTGCCACATCTGTATGAGACCTTTGTCAAACCTAAGTATGGCCAAGAAAAAGACGATGAGGTTTTCACGGCTGAGGAAATAGAAGATATCTGCGGAGCTATGAGGAAAATGCTTTATGAAACCCACATGGTCGAGCCAGGGGAAGGGACTAGCACCGATGAGGTGCTCTACATGGGACCAAATGCTAAACTCCAAAATTGGAAGGCCACGCCATTCCCGATCAGGCGAGAGTCCCGGTAGACCCTGTCACCTTATCTGCATCTCTAGTTGTTTCAGGATGTAACTCGGATGTTTCTTTTAGTTTCTTGTTTTTGAACTGGTAAATGTAAACCCTGTTATCTTTCCAAATTCCAAGAAATGAAATCAATATTTCATCGTTCATTTTCTCTTTATTCTTTCTGATTTTTGTTATTTTTCCTTTTTCATTTTTCTTTTCAGTTATAATAATGCAGCTTTAAATAACATGACATGCTTGCGGACTTCATGCCCAGACTCAAACACGATGTCTAACTGTGAAATAATGAATCAAGAACCAGAATATGACGAAGAAAAGGCTTTTAGGGAAATTAATCGAGAATTGGAACAATTTGAGAACAAACCTAAGCCAAATCTGAATGACACTGAACCGGTTAATTTGGGAACTGCCGAAGAAATAAGGGAAACCAAAATAAGCATTAACACCAATGAGAAAACTTGGGATGCAATAATCCAACTCTTGTTTGAGTTTAAAGATGTGTTTGCTTGGTTGTATGATGACATGTCAGGACTGAGTGTGGATCTAGTGGTGCACAAATTGCCAATTTACCCCGATTTTCCTCCAGTTCAGCAAAAGCAAAGAAAGTTTAAAATTGATATCAGTGATAAGATCAAAGAAGAAATCACAAAAAACTTAAGGCGGGGGTAATCTGATTGGTCTAATATACTACATGGCTAGCCAATGTGGTTCCAGTGCCAAAGAAAGACGGGAAAACCCGAGTGTGTGTGGACTACCGAGATTTGAATAGGGCAAGCGCCAAAGATAATTTCCCTTTGCCTAACATCCACATCCTTGTTGATAACTGCGCCAAACATGAAATACAGTCCTTCGTGGATTGTTACGCAGGATATCACCAGGTGTTGATGGATGAAGAAGATGCCGAGAAGACAACTTTCACTATACCCTAAGGTACCTACTGCTATCGGGTCATGCCATATGGGCTGAAGAATGCCGGGGCAACCTATATAAGAACCACGACTGCCATTTTCCATGATATGATGCATCAAGAGATAGAGTTGTATATGGATGACGTAATCATCAAGTCCCGAACTCAGAGAGACCACGTTCGAGATTTGAGAAAGTTCTTTGAACGGCTGTGCAAGTATGATTTGAAGCTAAATCCAGCCAAATGTGCCTTTGGAGTCCCATCAGGCAAGCTCCTGGGTTTCATAGTCAGTAGGAGAGGTATTGAGTTAGATCCAATGAAGATAAAAGCCATTCGAGATCTGCCTCCTCCGAGAACTAAGAAAGACGTAATGAGTTTATTGGGCAGGTTAAACTATATTATTCTGTTCATTGCTCAACTGACTACCACCTGTGAGCCCATATTCAAACTGTTGAAGAAAGATGCAGTAATCAAATGGACAACTGAATGTCAAGAGGCCTTCGACAAGATCAAGGAATATCTGTCAAATCCTACGGTGTTGGTCCCACCTGAGTCAGGGCAACCTCTCTTCTTGTATCTGACGGTGTTGGAAAATTCTTTGGGCTGTGTCCTGGGGCAACACGATATAACTGGCAAGGAAGAGCAGGCGATTTACTATCTGAGTAAGAATTTTACCAGCTACGAGGCCAAATATACTTTGTTGGAGAGAACATGCTGTGCTCGGACGTGGGTTGCTCAAAAGTTGAGACACTATCTTCAAGCCCACACTACCTACCTCAAAACCAGGATGGATCCTTTGAAATACATATTCCAGAAACCGATGCCCACTGGGAGACTGGCGAAATGGCAAATCTTGCTCACTGAATTGGACATAGACTATGTCACTCGCACGACAATGAAAACCCAGGCGTTGGTATATCATTTGGCAGAAAACTTGGTTGACGAGGAATACCAACCATTGAGCACATACTTCCCAGATGAAGAGGTAAATTCAGTAGAAGCGATCTCAGAAGACACTCGTGCTTGGAAAATGTTCTTTGACGGAGCGGCAAACGCAAGAGGTGTAGGCATTGGGGCAATCTTGATATCACCCAATGGTCAGCACTATCCAGCTACAGTTAGGCTCCGATTCTTCTGCACAAACAATACAGCTGAATATGAAGCCTGCATCATGGGCATGAATATGGACATTTACCAAGATGTTGAAGATTTATTAATCATGGGGGACTCCGATTTGATTATCCGGCAAGCACAGGGAGAGTGGGAGACTCGAGATGTTAAGCTCATTCCATATTGGCAACATGTGGAAGATCTCACCAAACACTTTAAGTCAATAGAGTTCAGGTACATCCCTCGATGTCACAATGAACTAGCTGATGCACTCGCCACTTTAGCTTCAGTGCTGCCTTACCCAGACAATGCCCTGGAAATTTAAATCAAAGAAAGGCACGGTTATTATAATGCGGTCGAGGTGGAATCTAGCACTCAGCCATGGTATCATGATATCAAGAGGTTTCTGAAAACACAAGAGTACCCCGAGCAAGCCATGGGAGATCAGAAGAGAACCATTAGACGACATACGAGTGGTTTCTTCTTAAGCAGTGATGTTTTGTATACAAGGACCCCAGACCTCAACTTGCTAAGATGTATTGATGCCGAGGAAGCCGGAAGAATTATGCATGAAGTGCATGCAGGGGTGTGCGGGCCTCATATGAATGGATATGTTTTGGCAATGAAAATCCTGCGAGCGGGATATTATTGGATAACCATGGAAAAGGACTGCTTCAATTTCGTTCGGAAATGCCATCAATGCTCGGTGCACGGTGATTTGATTCATGCACCTCCAACAGAACTTCATCCGATGTCAGCACCTTGGCCGTTTGTTGCCTGGGGTATGGATGTCATTGGGCCGATCGAGTCGAAAGCTTAAAATGGGCATAGATTCATATTGGTTGCAATCGATTACTTCACAAAATGGGTTGAGGCCATCACTCTCAAGTTGGTCACCAAGAAAGTTGTGGTAGACTTTATGCACTCCAATCTCATTTGCCGCTTTGGCATTCCTGCAACTATTATTACCGACAATGCTACAAACTTGAATAGTCGTCTGATGGGAGAGGTATGTGAACAATTCAAGATAACACATAGAAACTCTGCTCCTTATGGCCAAAAGCCAATGGTGCCGTTGAAGCAGCGAATAAGAACATCAAGAAGATTTTGAGAAAGATGATTCAAAGCTCTAGGCAATGGCATGAAAAGCTACCTTTTGCATTACTCGGGTATCGCACCACAGTGCGTACATCAATCGGAGCGACTCCGTACTTGTTGGTTTGTGGAATTGAAGCAGTCATACCTGCAGAAGTAGAAATCCCTTTGCTTCGCGTAATTGTTGAAGCAGAAATTGAGGACAGTGAGTGGGTTAAAACCCGGCTAGAGTAGTTGTCATTAATTAATGAAAAATGGATGTCCGCAGTTTGCCACGGGCAGTTGTACCAACAAAGAATGGCTCGTGCCTATAACAAGAAAGTATGTCCTAGGAACTTTGAAATGGGACAGCTCATGCTCAAGCACATCCTCCCTCATCACCAGGAAGCAAAAGGAAAGTTCGCTCCTAATTGGAAAGGTCCATACATAATCCGGAAGATATAGCCGAGGGGAGCACTATATCTGGGAGACGTCAAAGGAATTGATCCTGAAACAGCAGTCAATGCAGATGTAGTCAAAAGGTATTATGTTTAGGCCTCCTGTTTTGATGGCTTTTGTGTAATTGAGATGACAAAGGCTTTCCTTCTCGCTACCCCAAACACTATCAACCCTTCGTAAACCCTTTTGAGCCGGTTTCGTTTCTTTGATTACCCTCTTTGGAACCCGGAGTACCAGCAAAAAATAAAACAAAAAGAAAAAAAAAGAGCAGAAGAAAGAGAAAAGAAAATAGAAAACAAAAACAAAAACAAAACAAAAACCAAAAATTATTCCCTGAACTATGTTTGACTTGATTCCGAAAGGATACGTAGGCAGCCTCTCGCTGAGGTTCAGTCACACCAAAACATAAATCCCAATTTCACCAAAAATTGAAACTAGAGCAGATGATATGATGGTTCGGCTATGAATCCGCCGAAACAGTTCCAAAGTTGTAGTTTCGCCCAAAATCCTTTTTACCCAAAGACCTTGTCCAAGTCCTTCCGATCAATTGGCAAAAAAGGGGAAGTGAAAAACATCATTGTTGGAATCTGATACAATTCAAAGTGAGAGAAATAAAATAAGAGAGTCGTATCGATGAAAACCTTCAGGCACCATAAGCCGATGGTAAGTAGAGAAAATGAAAATGAGAGAGTCTGCTTAGTGAAAACTCGTAAAGAGCACTATCGGGCGACGGTGAGAAGAGAAATGAGAGAGCTTGATTGGCGAAAACCCACAAAGGGCACTGTCGGCAGAAAAGAAGACATCTCACTATGAAAAGAGTCCTGGCCAGGTTCCCTGGTGTTAAAATGCAGATAGATGGGTTCACGAGAAGCTGAAAGTTTGTGTGGGTCAGACGTCTAGTCCAAGAAGCATGTCATGTTCATTTGAAACCAGCATGCACCCCAGATAAGTCCTTCTTTTCCCCCGAAAGGGACGCTTCTCTTTAAACTCATATGCTTGCCTTTTGCATACTTTTCTTTGAATCCTTTTCGGTTTAACTCTGATTCTATAACTATTACAAAGAAAAGTGGCAGGACCGGTTTCACAGGGCTCCTCCTGGTCAAAATCGAAGAAAATACCCATCCTCAGTAGGTGCGTCAGTCCAATTCTGATTGACCATGGTGGTTGACGCTTTCGAAGCGAAAACATTGGAAAAGAAAGAAAACCAAAGGCAAGGGCAGGACAAAGTGAAAAGGCTAGAGCCCATACGAGCGAGTCATCATGAAGTCCTAAGGCTGAACCTGGTCGGTTTGAAAAAAGATTCACCCTCAAGGCCAACCAGCAGCAAAGTTCTCAACGGAAATGGGGCGGGGATCGAGCAATCGAGATGATCAAGGCCACAAAACCCACCACCGTTTCAAACTAACAAATTGTTTTTTGTTGAAAATAAGTTTTATTCAGAGCAACCGGGCAAAATGTAGGTGCAACCCAAAAATAAATGAAATGCACAAGCACCGAAGCAGCTTTGCAGCAGGAAAGCGACAAAAAGGAAGTTTTCCCGAAATTCTTTCATGCGTTTTGCTAAATAAAAAGGAAAAATAAAAATAAGAAGAAACGAAGAAGAAAAAGAAGAAGAAGAAAAGAAATGAAAATGAAAATCCCAAAATAAAAACAAATCATAGTAGCATAGGAGCTTTTTCTTTCCAAATCCCGGCCAAAAAATCGAGGATCTCCCGGCCAAAAAATCGAGGAGCTTCTTCTTTCCAAATCCTGGCCAAAAAACCGAGGATCTCCTAGCCAAAAAACCGAGGAGCTTTTTCTTTACCAATCCTGGCCAAAAAACTAAGGATCTCCTGGCCAAAAAACCGAGGAACTTTCTTTCCAAATCCCGGCCAAAAACCGAGGATCTCCCTGCCAAAAAACCGAGGAGCTTTTTCTTTCCAAATACCGACAAAAAAACCGAGGATCTCCCGGCCAAAAAATCGAGGAGCTTTTTCTTTCCAAATCCCAGCCAAAAAACCGAGGATCTCCCGGCCAAAAAATCGATGAGATTTTTTCTTTCCAAATCCCGGCCAAAAAACCGAGGATCTCCCTAGCAAAACACAAGGAGAAAATCCCGGCCAAAAATTGAGGATTTCCCTTTCAAAATCCAAGGAGCGTTCTCTTGCAAAATCCCGGCCAAAAACCGAGGATCTCCCTACACAATGGTAATTTCATTGCTTAGATATATGGCACAACTAACTCACGAAATTTTCCTAGTGAAAACTAGGGCAGAAAAATTTCGTTCTTTTGGGTATCTTAAGCAGATCGATCTCAAGACACAGGATGCGAGATGACCTATGGAATGAGTCTCAATCCAGAATCAAGAAAAGATGAAAAGAACAAAAAGAAATGAACTCAAAGGTGAAGCAAGCAAGGGTGCGGATTGCTCAAAACCTGATTGAAGTCACAAGCTCCGTTGATCCCATTTTGACCCAATATTGCATGAAGAAGTAAACACCTACGACTTGCGAGCATCAAGATTCAGATCGAAGTCCACAACGAATCAGCTAAGACTCAAGATCAAGTTTCAAGAGAATTATAGATAGGAATCTTGTAACTCATAGCTGATAGGTATAGCTAGCTTAGCTTTTTCCTTTTGGGTGTAATAAGGAGGTCAGCAAGCAGTAGCAGCAGCAACAACAATGAAATTCACAGCCCCTGGTAGTCCCAGCTACCAAACTTTCCATAACTACACTGACCTGATTCCTTTATAGCCAAGGATATGTAGGCAACCTTTGAAGCAGGGATCGGTCAGACGGTTTTTCAAAATGCTTC
The DNA here is from genome assembly GCA_026770625.1 of Nicotiana glauca. Lineage (NCBI taxonomy): Eukaryota > Viridiplantae > Streptophyta > Magnoliopsida > Solanales > Solanaceae > Nicotiana > Nicotiana glauca. The sequence continues at coordinate 88,035 of MU739014.1, read as the reverse complement.
TCGTGGATTGCTAATCAGGCAAAAATCCTTCATGGTGCTCATTTATCTTTGCCCGAAAACCTTTCGTGACTTCGAGCAAAGTGGGGCAGTTGTGAGCACGTAATTTTTGCCACGCTTAAATTACACCTATAAATTCATTAGAATTAGAATTTTTCTTTCATTATTTGAATTTTTAGGAATTAATTGCATGATTTTGTGGCTTGTTTGCATTTTTGTGTTTATTTTTAGTTGCTATAATTTATAAAAAAAACTACAAAATATTGCATTTGCATTTGCATTTAGAATTAGATTTTATATTTTTATTTTTACTAATTAATTAATATTACTAAAATAAGAGAAAAAATAACAAAAATAATCCTTTTACAATTTTAAATTCTACATTTTACATTTTTGATTTAGTTTCATCTTAAATTAGGAATTAGTTAATTAGTATCATCTTAGATTTAATTTGGGTCTTCTATTTTACTTAATCAAATCAGAAAATTACAAAAAAAAGAGAAGGGAGTAAAATAATACTAAAGAAAAGCCAAGGAAAAACCAAATAAAAAGAATAGAAACTAAAGAAAAGAATTGGTCTACCTAAATTTGGGCCAAAAGTGCTGGTCCAAAGGGATTCCCTCCCAGCCCAGGCCAAAATATCCAAAAGATTCGGCCCAAATTCACCCCACCCGGTCCAAATGACCATTCCTATGGAGACCAACAAAACGACGTAGTATAAGACAAACACTACGTCATTTTGAATTAGTTAAGGGCTCAATCAATCCCAGCCATCGATCTCCTGTAATCCAACAACCCTAATTGATTGTAAATAATGCATAAAAGTGTCCGATAAATAGGCCAAACCGTAAAACATCTTCACCTTCCTCGTACCATTTCCCCATCTCCAGTCGCTGGTGTAACGCCACTGTCACCCCCACCGTACCTCTGTCGTCCGCCGCCGCCGGCGGCGAAGCCCCTAGTGACCCCAAAATTTCACCATAAGCTCCCCGTCCCCTCCTCGTTCCAAATCCCTAAATCCCATCCTTTAAATCCTAGCCGGTTTTCTCAATTCTTAGATCTAAAATCCGGCCAAAACCCTAGTTCATCCAATCTTGACCAAAATAACACCACATAACCTCCTCCTCTCCCTCTTCACAAATCCATGGCCTATTTCCCTCAAATCACCTTCGATTCCCTCGAATTTCAAATCGAAATCCGACCAAGAACCCTAATTCTTCAAAGTCGAGATTTCTTGGATTTGGCACCGTAATCGCCTTTAATTATGTGTTTTCTCATTAAAAATACATTATTAAAGACGGTTCTGGTCCAACTAACTCCAAAAGGCCTGATTAAATCCAAGTCTGAGCCAAATCAGAGGTATTTTTTTTTTGTGCTTGTTCTTCTATGTTTTCTTCTGTTGCTATGTCTCTTTTAAATTCTTATTATTACTTAGTTTCAGACTACAATAGGGTAGTGTAAATATTTGCTCGTATTTGTTGATCCCAATTGAATAACATTGATCAATCTTTAGTCATTTTAGGGTTTATTAATTTCTGTTTCTACTGATTTTGTTTTTTTTTTTAATTTTGGATTTATTTTTCTGATAATTAGTCTAGTATTTTTTAGGATCAATTTCTGTATGTGTTTTGTATTTAATCCTGAGGTGGTAGTTTTGGATTTTAGTTTAACTGTGGTTTCAAATTCATGTTGAACAATGTTTGATTCTGTGAATTAATATCCTATTAGTTAATTAGTTTAGTTTTAATTGTTCTTCAATTTAGTTTTTGTTTGCAATTTAATTAGGCTTAGGGTTTGGATATAGCTAAATATCTTGGATTTTGATTAACTATAGTTGAATTTTAACTAGGTTTAACCACAGTTATTTGACTAAGGTAATATGGTTGGTTTTGGTTAGTAATTTTAAGGGCAATCAAGGGAAGTTTAGGTATCCAAAATGGGCTGGTTTGTTAAGAACCAGTAATTTTAGAACCCAAACAATGGTAATATTGGTATTTCATAGGTAGAAGAACACCCTAGGGCCTTCTAAAAGGAGACCTTAGTGTAAGTTTCTACATTTTAATGCAGTAACTTGGGTAACAAGTCATAAAATTACGGTTTAATAATCAATTTCTGAAAATAAAAAGGGGGGGAAATAGGAAAATACTTCCAGAACATTCTGCCCCTTTCTTTGCCTATAAAAGGCAGCCCTAGTGCCTTGATTAACAAATTTACACAGATCTGAAAAATTCCCTCTAAACGCATTTTCCAAGTTTTCAAACTACAATTGGAATTTCAAAACTCAAAATCTTCAAAACCAAAAAACATAGAAAAGCATAACAGTAAACTCAAAAAAGGAGTATTGTTCTATTGAATTTCAAGCTAAGTTCAAGATTTGGTGATTGAAGTGCATCCTCTAGTTTAGGGTTGATTGCTGGTTTGTTTCTGAAGCTCCTGGGTCAATTTTGAAGTAGCTGATGTTCACTTATTATCATTTCTCGGTCAAATTAGTCCAAACTTGTTTGCTGGTTGTTGATTCTGTTGTTGGAACTGTATTTGCTGCTGTGTTACTGCTTGGCTGACCTCTATTTCCTTCTATTTTTATTTCAATCTCCAGGTACACATTTCCAAATTGGCTTGATGTAATTCTGAAGTAAAAAAAATGAAATGAATGATTGATCACCTCCTCCATGAACCGTGACTGTTTAAGCTGTTATACATGAATAGTTAGGTGAATGCTAGGCGTAATTGTTTAGTGTAGTTTAGTTTGATCTGATTGTTCATAAGCATGGACTGTATAATCTGGACTGTCTCGAACTTATTTGGACTCTTATATATTGATAGTTCAATAGTAGCTTAATGTATCTTAGTTCTGATTTGTGTGTGATTGTATAATTAGAACTGTTTGAGACTAACATGCTTGAAATGATCATTCTGTGATAGTGAGGTTTATGTTAATATCCTGTTGAATAGATTTCGTTCTATAAAAGAGAAGCATGATTGTAAATCGATTTAGACATCATAAGCCTCTCTTGTAACTGATGAACTTCTTCTGTGATTAATGAGTTGTCCAGGAAGTTAGTAGTCCTCAATTGATTCAAGTCTAGCTAGAAATTAAACTGTTAGCATAAATTAAATTCGAAACAGATTATGAGTTGGTATTAGCACAAAGGCAGAGTTTAGTGTCAAGCATGCTATTTCGTTCAGTCCTTCTCTACTGGTTTAATTCATACATAGGAATCATTAGGATGTAATTTCAAATACACTGGTTAATTAGTTTAATCTATTTGGATAATCAAGCTAGTGAGTTGCAATTGTCATGGAGAAATGTCGAGCTTGTTATGCATTAAAGTCACAGGCTGAAGATAAAGTAATCTGGGCCCATGTTGAACGCCGAAAACGTGATTGTTCCCCTTGAAGTCATACCTGGCCCTGAACCCATTTGGGGCCCAGCGTCAAATGATATTTCCCTTCCCGTCTCGGCCTAAACGCAGGCCGATTACTAAGCTGGTTGAGATTTCTTTTAATGGGCCATGTTCAGGCCCAAAAAAAAAATTTGCTAAAGGGTGGTAGTAAGATGTTTTATTTGAGTAAGAATAACTAATTAGGCCCTTTTCTTCATTTTTAGAGACATTTAAATAGAAAACCTTAGATTGCTCTAGATTGGCCTTTTAATTGCAGGCCCTCATCAAATGCTTAATTAAAAATACTTAGAACTTGGGGCGTGTCGTTTAGCTAATTTCACGGCCCGCCGCAAAGCTAATAATACGTTAGTCGTTTTAGGCGCTCTTTTTAATAGTTTTACTTTCCTAAACGCGGGTGCCCATTTATGTGATCCAAATCTCAACGGCGTTAGAATATGTCAAAAATCATGGGTGCATTTATGTGACGTCGTTCGAGGCGTGTTTTAACAATGTTGCAAATTCCTTAAAAATTAATTTAAAAGTGGTAAGTTTTTTAAATTGCACTTTAAGTTGAAACATGTATTAAATTCAGATGTTTAGCCATTTATAATAGTTAAGTGACCGTGTGCTAGAACCACGGGATCCGGGGGTGCCTAACACCTTCCCTCGGGTCAACAGAATTCCTTACTTAGAATTTCTGGTTTGCAGAGTCCATTCGGGAAGTCGAAATTTTCCTCGATTTGGGATTTAAGTTAAACCAGTTACTTGGGACACCAAAAGTCAATCCTTTCCCAAGTGGCGACTCTAAAAACAAATAAATAATCCCATTTCGAATAATGTCACTTTAAATGGAAAAACTCCCTTATACATTATCCTTCGGGGTTGGTGTGTAAAAAGGAGGTGTGACAACATCAGGAGCAGTGAGAGAAAATGAAAGGTTCGCCAAATTCCGAACCTGATCTAGTTCTTCTCGGAACTTCAACAGTTTTTGCTCAAGTTGGGTAGCAGTTTCCTTGGCAATCGGGGTACCCTAAGGAATCTCAATCTCCTCTTTGGCGCTTGGATCTCCCATTCTACCTTTGTTCTTGTTCTTGATAGGATTCGTAGGAGGAGGAAGTGGAGGGCCCTTGGATGTTGTGGAGTATGATGATGATGCCAGAATGCACGAACTAACCTTTGGGAGGGGAATAAAAATAAAAGAGAAACAAAAGGTAATAAGTTAGTGTAGGTTATGAGGAAAAATATTGCGGTATTTAAACACATTGTCCGAAAACGTAAATCGCGTCCTAATTTTGGTGCCTCGTTGTACCCGAGGTAGGCCTAGCGACAAATAGTATTGGACAACTTATAATTCTAAATGCCTCATTTTATTGATAAGAATAAGATGAACCCAAAACGACTCTAAATAATAGAAATTAAAATGTCATTATTGGCCATTGGCCTTATTACATTAAAAGAAAGAATAAAAGGACTCCTAACTACTCGGTCCTAGAATGACCTTCCCCAGATTTGGCATCTTCGTCCCCCTTAAACAGCTTCACCAACTCGCGAAGTCCTGGCAGCAAATAGGCTCGAGCCAAATGTCCGCCTGCTAAACCTCCTATTTCTTCGAGCAAAGGAGTCATTTCAAGGTCCCCGAAGCGGAACACGAACTTGTCACTATCCCAGAACAATGTCGCAGCCTCTATGATTCTGTTGTCAGGCTAAATTTCTAGAAGAGAAGGAAAATTCCCTAAGTACTTGCGGACGAGTGTCTGATCATTGGAGTGGAGGTATTTCCACCAATTCAGTAGCCTTGGATGAATGTTGGTTACCATGCCAAATTTGGGACTTTGTGCCTCATTTTCTGCAAAACAAAGCGTTAGGCCCTTACCCCCACAGGTCTCGACTATTTAAACCAATAATTAGCATAGCAAGCATTTAGTTCTCCAAATGAATGCACAAAACACTGAGTTGCCTGTTTGGGTTTCGAGGAAACCCGGTGGACTTTGGACAAGGCTATCTTGATGAGTCATTATGTGGACAATATAACTGACTCGGTGAGGTTTGACCATGATGCATGTACAGTTTAAACGGAGTAGGTTTTCTATTAGGGTATTAGACAGGTACCCTTGAGCAGACAACTCAAGAGGGAAAGGCACGGAACTGTCGACTGCACCACTGATCGACTGGTTTTACCGCAAATACGCCTTTGCCAAATTTAAGGGGTGATAGTATTGGAAGAGCGCAACTACTCATTATAAGTGTTTCTATAGTATTTGTTTGGCACGAGTGGATTATGATGTTGAAGATGCAGTTTACAAGAATGAAACAAATTGACATGTATTTTCACGATCATTAAATAAATGTTCACAATAATTTCTCAAAATTACAACGGAATTGATGGGAAGTGGTAAGTGAAAGTAAATAAAGAAAAAGAAACAAAAGAAACAAATTAGTTTCGAATAAAGGCATTAAACAAAAGCAATAAAATAAATCAATAAAGTCACATATAACATGAAATGGTAAAAGCCTAAGGAATCACCAGCAGAGTCGCCATGCTGTCGACGCCCTCTTTTCCTCGCGAAAAGCGAAAAATCGGGTTTACGACACTTTGGAAAAGACAATTCTATTCCCGTTATGGAATTGGGTTTTTGGATTAGGAAGAGTCGCCACCTTATGATTATAGTGCATTAGGACACTTTAAGGAAGAATTTGAGATGAAGAACCAGAGTTCGGGTAAGGGCTAGAAATTATATCGAGGGGAAGATGTTAGGCACCCCTCAAAATCCACTAGTGCGGTTCCCGGCCATGTTACAATTGTGTCTTTAAAGCAAGCAAACATACAAGACGATTTTACATAAAGACGGCAAGTAGGTATGCATAAAGTTTGCTAAACATGCTGAAATTCGAATAGGTGACTTCCTAATCATTGACAAGAATATCTAAACGCAGAAAAATGGGATCAAGTAATGAATACCAGTTATCAAACAAGGAAGTGAATGAACAAAAAATTTTAGAGGAAAGGGCAGTGCGAAAATCAGAGGGGGAAATTTTAGTGATTAAAACAAGAATGTAGAAATTTAAAGAACTGAGAATCGACAATCTGAAAATAATTGTGTAAAGAAAAGGGGGTTCTAGGTTCGTAAAATACACGGATCATCCACACAACACCGGTAACCAATCGTACGCATAGTGTTATCGTGTGATCATCATCGGCATGTCTACCCTTTCCCACCCCGTTAAGGTATTAAAGCGCGGAATAGTATCGTTACTTATTGCATGCTATTACCCGTCCCAATCCTATCAATCCCAGAGGCAATTGGACTACTAGTCCTAAAGAGAGAAGGGTTTAGGGCTTTTAAGAGTTTTCAAAGGACAAAATACTAAGGCGTCAATCAAAACACATAAAGCAAATAAAAGGGGAAAGCGAATAAGCAGGTAAGGCACAAGTAAACCTCCTTAAATCAGATAAAGGCCATAGAGTTTAGCATGTCTTACACGTACTGGTTTGGTCTTTATTGAATAAAGCGACGAGCGGACTAGTTCAACACATACTTTTAGATGGAAAATCTACATTAGGCTCGCTCGAATACAGTTGACTAAAACTGATATAATTGATTAATTAATCCTTTTGTCTAAGTGTTGGATAGAATTACTGGTTTTAAAATATAAAACTGATTATGGAGCAAAGCTATAGAGTAAAAGAGAGTGAAAGGAGTTTCAGAAAAGAAGTGTACTATTTTGAAAAGCTTTAATAGAAAAGAATTGAACTTCAGAAGACATGCAGGTTAATTTGGGAAAGGAATTACATGAGTTTCAGAAAAATAAAGATTTGTCTAGAAAAGATTCGCTATTTTAATAAATGATAATTTTCGAAAAGTGAATGCTATTTTGAACAAGTGAAAACGTCTTAGGTTCGAAGTTCCTATAGGCATGCTCTCTATGCGTTAACTGATTTAAACCCTTTAAACAGGAGTACTGTAGACATGGTATTATACGCAACTCTGTTGTTAGAACTAGTTATTTGCCTAATGACACTATTATATGTAGAAGTATGAATTCCTATTGGCATATTTTCTACATGCTTAGTTGTTAATCCTAATTGTTTGCCTAATGGCGTTATTATATGCAGCAATGCAATTACCTAAAGGCATATTTTCTACATGCTTAGTGGCAGAAATCAAATATTGAATCCTATAGACATGTTTTCTACGCCTGAAGTGGCACAAATCATAAATAAATCCCTATAGGCATGTTTTTTATGTGTATAGTTGCAAAAATCATAAATAAACCCCTATAGGCATGTTTTCTACCCTTAGTGCATAAAAGTAAACCCCCTCCCTTTTTTTTCCTAAAACCTCGAGTTTATACAAATTATTACTGCCCAAAAGAAATAAAACTGAAATTAAAAATACATCAGGAATCATCAGCTACATCCGAACAGCCTAATTCAGACTTAATGTCCAAGAAGATGAGATTGAGCCACTTCCAAGATCCAAATTTCCAAGCCTTCTCTCATCTAGGGTGTTTCAGATATCGAAGGGGTTTCAGGAACCCCAGGAAGTGCTTACACCTAAGATGTTAATCAAAAAAATTGTAGTGTAGTGTGGAAGGGCCAGCCCTCAGGTGTCCAATTTCAGAGGGAGCTCAGGGGTCCCAAGGCAAGGCTCACAAGAGAGGGGCAGAACATAAGTTCTAAGAATGAGTGCAAGTGCAATAAAAAGGGGGCAGGGAATACCCCGGCAGGCTGGTGGTCATGCGTAGCCATAAAGTAGACTGTCACACCCCTAACCAAACCTGTTGGCCAAACATTAGAGAGTAAATACCTATTGAAGGTCAAGCTATTGCCTGGGCAGTGATTAGAACATTGTCAGCCCAAAGCTTTAACTCAACACACATAATAAGGGAATAAGGATGGGAAACTGAAAAAGCTTAGGGCCCAAAGGGTCCAGTTCATATCCATGGACAATAACTTCAAATATTGCCATGTTTTTGAACCATAACTTAAAGAACATAAAGGGCTACAGGGATGAAATTCACTACAAGCATTGAGCAGGACATAAGCGAATTGTACAAAGATTAAATGCTTCAGACATGAAAGTAAACATGGACATAAGAACTGGTAAATAAACACACATTAGATTTGAGACTAGAAATAAACTAGGACATACTAGTTTCAGAAAGCAAAGAGAGAGCAGGAATCTTGTAACAAGCCACAGTACAAATAGCAAGAGTAACCTATGTGTGTGAGTGTGGTTTCAAGAAAAGACTAGAGCATATGTCGTGTGTAAAGTGCAGAAGGGCAGCCCCTTTTTATAGTGTAAAAGAAAAAGCAATAAAGGTAAGAAGACCTTTGAAAAATCAGTCTCAAATATTCTCCCTTAAGTTAGGGGATTCAATTTTAAACGGGAGAATGTAAATAAGGAAAGAAAATTCGAGTAAAATTTGTCATAGTAGCATAAGAAAGGGAAAATACATGATGTTTATTTAATGAAAGAACTTAACGGTACTTGTTTTGTAAAGAAACAAGGAAAAGGAATCAATCAGACAACCAATACAATCAAGGTAAACAGGTTTGATTCGGATGAACCCAGTCAGAAATAGGTATAAGAGGGCTCAAACAGAGAAAATCAGTAGCAATTAGTCGAGACTCTATCAAAGGAGTCTAAAATCAATCAAGTAATTGTCAAAACCCCTTTTGAAAGAGGACTTTCTCATATATATATAATGCAAACGAATCAAACAGAAAGTCTAACATTGTAAGGTATAGGATCATAAAACAAAAGAATATGAATTTAGACATAGATTCGTAATGCGTCTGAAGGTCTAGGGTCCTAAAGTAAAACCCTAATCCAGTATATCAAAGAAACCCCCCCCCCCCCAAATTCTAGGGTTTCAAATTGAATCAAACGCAAAAACGAGAAAGCAAGTGAATAGACTCAAGGAGTCTCATGAGAAACAAATAGACCACGATAGCAGGTTTGAAACAATAAGAGAAGGGAAATCGATTTGAGAGCACAAAAGGACACGTTTTGGAAACTCGAAACTTAGACAAGTCTAGAATAGACAAAACATGCTTAACAAAACACAAACAGAGTTCAGAAAAGTGATTGTCAAGAAACTCAGTAGCAACACACATGGTAGAAGAGTGAGGAAAATTTAACACAGATTAATCATGAGAGCACACGTATAAAAAAAAGAAGGATAATACAGGCATAATAGAGAAGGAAAACATGTGAGCATAATACAGACAAACCTCTAAAAGAAAAGAACAACAAGAATCAAAAGACTTTCAGAAACCCTAATGTAAAAAAATGATTTTTGAAAGAAAAATTTGGGGAAAACACTTAAAATGGTCCATAGAACACCGGTGTAGCATAGATCTAAGAAAACAAACAGAGAAGAACCTTGAACGACTTAGGGTTTCTTAGAAACCCTAGAAACGAGAAGGTCTTGGAAGAACAAGTCAGATTGCGGGTCGAAGAGGTCAGGAATCAAGCCTGTAGAGCTTGAATATGTCGGAGCATGGCCGGAGAGGCCATAGAACTACATATCTAAGAAGATCTGAAGAGAGAACCATCAAATTCATCCTTCAAAACCTCGAACACCCAAGGTCTAATGGTGAAGGGGGGAGTGTACAGGCCATCCATGGCCTGAGAAGCCATGGATTCCGGTGAGAATCAAAAGGATTAGGTTTAGTTTGGGTGGCGGCGGCCAGGGTTTGCAGAGAGAATGGGAGAGGGAGAGGATTCAAGGGTGTCTATCAGATGAGAATGAAGGGATTAGGGTGGTCGTTTGGGGTTAAAAAAGGTAAGGAATGATCCTGGCCGTTGATCAAAATGATCAACGGCCTGGATTGAAAGAAATATCGGGCGGGTTTTTTAATTGGGTTTGGGGCCGGGTAAAAAGGAAATTGGGCTGATTTAATTGGGGTAGAATTAGGTCAAAACTAAGGGCCAAAATTAAAAGGAGAAAGGGCTATAATTGAAATAAAAATGGGCTAAATGTTAAATAGCCAATTTTCCCCTTTTTATTTTATAAAAATAGTAATAGTAATTTTAAGAGTAAATTAAAAATATTGAGAAAACGAATAATAAACAAATATTAATTAAAAAATTCTGGAAATAATTTTATAATTATAAAGTACTACTAATCAAAAAATAGACTATAATTGCAATTGCATGCAATTTAGCTTTAAAAATACCAAATAAATTCGTAAAAATATGCAAAAATTACCTTAATTACATTTCGGTATAAATATGAGAATAAAATAAGCTATTACCCTAAAATAATAATTTTGAAAAATAATTATTGGATTTTGTTGTATTAAAATAGGCAATGCCAAAACTTTTGGGTGTGCTTATATATGCACATATATGCTATTCTGGAAATATTTTGGGTATAAAACTTAGAGAAAAAATTGGGTATCAACAGTCCACACATCACCAAGCCATCATAATTGAACTTCCCCAACTCAACCAAGTTACGCAAGTTGTCAAACAGAAGAGTATTTCCACAGAATGCTGGTAAAGAATTACCACACCAAAAGACCAGTTACCTTTGTTGCTATGTTGACCTAACATCATCGAGCTGGCCCATTTATTCTAATCCTCCTCAACTTGTGTTCGGGTGAACACTTTTCCTTATTGTCACACAATGATTCTAAGTAAAATCTCGTTGCATAAGACCCTAGCATGAACCATGTTGTCTGAAAACCCATAAACCGTTGTATTTCCTCTGGAGCACCCAATAATGCTACAACCAAGATACCCACTTTGAAGAGACCTTCTGTGAATCTGAAGATATTTTTCTAACCTCTCTGATACTGGAATGTAGCAATGATACAAATATACCGCAAGTTCCAGCACCATCCCATAAAAGTATCATGTCTTAGTCATGTACCATTCCGGGGAAGGCCCCAACACTGTATTTATACCTCAAAGCCAAGATTGATATGACACTTGACCATGCAATCTGATCGTCGATACTAGACTCCCCCACTCCGATGATCCACATTACCAACCTTCATAAGCTTGTACAACACTAGTCAAATACATGAACCGAATGCATCCCACACTTGAACAACTGAAATCTACCAACACATCTGTATCCTTAGTCTGGACAATACCTCAAGACAATGATCGAGCATTTATGCCACCCTCTAGCCCATCTGTAACATTACAAAACGTTGGAGCATAGCTGATACCGAGTGCATAACATCATATACGAGTGGATGTAAAGGGATATCAATACCGCGATAAGGAATAAAATGAGTGGTTCCTAATAATTCTATGGTTTCTCGAAGATAAGTATAGACGTATACGTACCGATCTGCAAGATTCTAGTAAACTTGCTCAAACTTGTAGCACTTATGAACCTAGATCACTGATACCAACTTGTTAGAACCCTAATTTCCCACCTTCGGATGTCGTGATGGTACCTAGTCTCTAAGACTAGATAAGCCTAATACATGCTGATTTAAATAACATAATTGAACTATTTAATCATTTATCATAAATCATTAAATGACATACATATCCGCAAGCGGTCAATTGTTATACATTTCCCAAAACAGCTAGTACGAAGTCATAAACACTTCTAAAATACACTAAAATTTCAAAACACAATACTGTTTGAATTCAACACACAATATTGTTGATGCAACTCTTAATAGCACAATCAGAATGCCTGGATCTACACAAAAATGTACAGAGGCGTAGCATGAGTACACCATAATGGTACCCAATAAGTACCAAGCCTAACCTTGGTAGAATAGTGACGAGGCCATGTCAAGACACCTACTAGACATAGAAACATGTTCAAGATATACATAAGCTATTAATGGAAAGAACATCAATGTAAGACCAACAGGGAAAATTATTACTTAGCAACCAATAATAAAGTAATAGAAACATGGATGGAAGCAAGTAGTAAACGAGTAGTAAAGAAACAACATAATCAGAACACTGATAAGATGTAAATGAACTGAAATAAGAAAAACAGCGGTGGACAAATGAAATAATCAAGCCTCTCCCAACGCATGGACTTAAACAAGAATTACACCAAGGCACCTCATCTCATAAATCACAAGTCATAAACTACAATTTCCAAATCTTATACATATAGCACCCGTGCCCAAAATAACAATCACCTTCGCATGGCAAAGCCCACGTGCTATCATGTACTTTGCAACCATGATAAATATTAATTTAGATGAGCGAAAGATATATTTAGGCATCATAAAACATAATAACAAAATCTTGAATAGGGTAAAGTGTCAAATGGAATAATGAACTTATTTTAAAAATAAAGTAAAGTAAAACCATGTACAATTTGTATGAAAAAGAGTATAAGATGGGTTTATTTTTAGAAATCAATAAAATTAAGTAAAAGTATCATTATTAAACAAAGCAAAACATAATTTAAATTAACGAATTAAATAAAGAATTTGCTAAAGAAAAACATGAGAATACTTTTAATAAAGATAAACATCTAACACGATGACGAGTATAATTTAAGAACCCAATTATAGTGAAAGTGCAACAACCATTTAGAATAATAAGGCCCCGAGTGACATAATGAGTTCTATCTTAAGAGGCAGATATAATAAAGCATGTTCATAATTGTGTTATTTAAACTATTATGTTACCAACAACTCAACAAAATATGACATAGTGACTCCACGCAATTAAATTCACGTGAACAATCAGTTCACCAAGTTATAATGGAGTCACAGATTGGCATATTAAAGCAACACAATAAATCGCGTAGAATGCATGACTCACACAAGAAACCACAATCATTACAACAACAAGATAACGATGAATAACCAAACATAATAAAAATACAAATGAATGATTGAAGGAATAACAATGACCGTTCAAATGAACAATTATCCCAATATGGATTCTACAATGAAAATCAGAACCGAGGTACCGCCTCGTATTCACATTTTACAATTTTAATCACAATCTTTCCTTGTACCACCACATGAGCCTTACATTTGTAATAAATTTTGAAAATAGTTTTCCCTAAATAGCGACACGTACCTTATGAAGCCGGGTGGCTTCACGTAGTTCCCCTATAAGAAACAAGCATATGAGTCCCACCTTATACCGCCGCATTCACATTAACCCCATGCCTTATACTTCCGCATGCGCGTCAATATTACATTACAATAACAACTCGAACCACAAGTTCCCATATAAACGATACATAATATCAATTTTTCTATAATAATAGCCCATGGCTCAGCTACAATGGGTACAAGAATATCAACAACAATGAATGTAAAATGCCCAACAAGAGAGATGTTTCAACAATGACGATTTCACCTCAGTGTGATAACGTCCTTCACAACCTCAGCACCAACAACTCAACAATGGCATAATGTATAACCACGATATTAAATAAGAATGATGCAAGAGATAACATATAACAATCACTTCATATACTTGAAATCAACAAGGAACGAGATAACATGAACAATAACTTCAAGTAATGATAATCAAGAATGATGGGGATAACATGAACAATAACTTCAAATAATGATGTTTAACAATGAAGTGATATCATGTAACAACAAAAGAGGCATCAAGTTTAACTAACGCATGAGAGCAATTTATCGAGTGGGCTGTAGAACAAGTTTTAAACAAGTCAATCAAGACATGTACGGATAGACTAACAAAAACAAGAATAGATTACTAAGTTATAGGCAAGCCAACATTAGAGCATATTATCCATTTATAACAATTGAATTAACTAACGAGAAACAACTGCAGTAACTAAAATATTAAAGCGGAAGCTAAAACTGCCAAACATTTATTACAATCCCTAAATTTGGTCTCACATGTGCACGAACTGCTTAGAATAATACATAAAAAGGTCTAAAATAACTTAAAGCTGTCAGAAAATAAGATACATAGCTAAATATGAACAAGAATGGGGACTTTAGGAGTTGTGGGCCCCGAGCAGCTGTACCTCAAGTCTTTGCAAGCTGTCTTATCCGAGTTCTCTAGTAGCTGCCGCCAGGACTAACTCCAAATTATGCACAATGTAGTATCAATACAACCAACCCCATTTACTGGTAAGTGCCTAGCCAACCTCGATGAAGTAGTGACGAGGCTAAGGTGGGTCACCTACACTATAAACTGTACATAATATATAATAATGGCAGAATAATGGAAATACTGAACAAAATTTAAATAGTCAACAGAAAATGATAAGCCAGAGCAATAGGGGTTCTATCCCTAATAGTGATAAGGTCAAAGATTACATGAAGTCTATTGATAACCAATTTGTAAGTTTTGATAAGGCATAAGCCAACACTCTTTTTAAGAGGCTCTCAAGTATGACTTTTGACAGAGTCGTACAGTGCATGAGTACGGAGACGAGAAACATTGCTGATAAAATCAAGTCCCTTGAGGTAGATATGTCTGAACTATCTCTTGTGCAATTCATTCTCAACTCACTTCCTGTAGAATATGGTCCATTCAAGATTTCTTACAACACACATAAGGATAAATGGTCAGTCAATGAACTTTTGACCATTTATGTTCAAGAAGAAGAGAGGTCGAAGCATGAGACACCTGAAAGTGTGCTTTAGGTAACAACTTAAAGATAGTAATCGGGCAGCAGGAGATAATAGTCTGTGCCCGTTGACTAATATAACTAACACCCTCTCTTGAGGGAGATATGAAGTATTGTTTATGTTGCACGGGATGATCCTTTAGGCTAAATAATTTAGGACCCCCTAACTTTTCTTTCAATCAATTACTTATGTTTAACAACGAACTTCCCAAATTCCTTATTTTCTTATCTTTGATCACATAGACTAATTCATATAATTGAGTTCGGCCAGGACCCAGAGTTGTCGACCTCGAAGAGTGCCTAACACCTTCTCTTCTAGGTAATTTCGAGCCCTTACCCGATCTTAGGTGATGCAAATTAGTCAAACTGAGTTAACTGCAAAATATGTGCCCTAACACACCTCAAACCCGTTAGGTGGTGACTCTCTTTTTTAACACCATTCCTTTAAAAGATTCGTCGCATGTCGAAATCTGATTTTTCGAGAAAAAGAGGCACGATAGCATGACGACTCTGCTGGGGATTTTTAAGCTCTTACCATAAGTGAACTTGGTCTATATAAATTAGTCTCCTCTGATAAGCATGTCTTCATTATCTTTGCTTTTACATGAATATCCCATTCCCGTTTCCCTTTTATTGCTACATGTACACCATTTTTACCGTTTTACCTTTATTTGAACTCACATGCAAATCTCGGCTTAATTTGTTCATAACGTGCACTTTCCTCTAGACATTTTTTAAGAATTTCTACATCATGTCTCTCCCCACCCTCACTCCCTTGTCTACTTTATTACAATTTTCATATTGCGCGAACTAACTTCTTCCTTGTTTTTTTTTGTATTTACGTTCATTCAATACTGCATTTACTACTTTCAACATGCAAAAATACTTGACAATGTGTTGTTTTATCTTTCCATAAAGCATGCTCCACATTACATTCCACTCATGCGTAATTAATATCATAGCAGCACTTGATGAGTGTTCGTGCTCTTCTTAAATCACCGTTTAAATTTTAAAAGGCTTATTTGCTTTAAAACTAGTCGATCAGCGATGTAGTCGACGGTTCCGTGCCTTTCCCTCTCAAGTTGTTCACTTGAGGGTACCAATCTAGAATCTTCTAGAAACCCGCACTCTAAAATGAACTGTGCATGCATCATTTCCAAACCTTGTATGGGTTAAACGATATATGCATAGTAACTCGCTAAGGAAAGCCTTGCCCAAAGTCCGCCGAGATTTCCATAATCTCAATGGACACATTCATGATCTGTGCATTATTTGGAGAAAACGTGCCAATATGTTGATCATTAACGTGCAAATAGTAAAATCCATATGGGGAAGGGTTAACTTTATTTGTTTTGCAGAAATGAGGCATGAAGTTCCCAGGTTCGGCATGGTTCAAAATATCCCACCTTTGCTATTGGATTGGTGGGAAAACCTCGCACCAAGTGATAAAAACCACGTGAAAAAAGTCCTCTAGAATTTAGCCTCTATGTTAGACATTCAGCCAAACAATAAATTAATTGAGGACGCCACCGTGTTCTGGGATGAGAAGAGAGCCGTTTTCCGCTTTGGTGACTTAGAAATAACTCCCTTTTTAGAAGAAATAAGAGGTTTTTCTGAGCTCCCATGGGATAACCCTGGTTTGTTGGTACCGAAAAACTGCACTCCTCGAGGTTTCTTGAAATTGATGGCTTTGAGGAAAAATGATGATTTCGTCTATCTGAAGAAGTCTTATATACCATTCGATTTTCTTTATGAACAATATGGGCACAACAAGTCATACCTCATTTACTATGATGAGTTTGCCATCACTTTCTTGGGTTGGACTCACTGTCGAGTTTTCATATTCATTGTCTATTTTTAGGGATGCTGGTATTCCCAATACAAGGAGAAAGGATCCACACTCGCCTAGCTATAGTCACTAAGGTTCTAACGGAGGGGATTGAGGGGCAAACTTACACTATTGTCCCTATGATTCTGGCTGATATGTATCAGGGTTTAGATTGTTGCAAGATGGAGTATAGGCACTTTGAGGGCTATAATCTATTGTTGAAAGTATGGTTGTTGGAACAACTTCAGAGGGGAGAATACCGTGAAGACTTTTTACAATGACCATGGAATGACCACATGGCCTATCAACATCTAACGAGAATGACTTTTATCCTAAACAAGTTTGTGCAACTGGAAAACGCTGTGAGTTGGGCACACTTCTTCAGCAATCTGACTGATGACAAAGTACATTAGATGTTCAAGTGGTTCCCTAGAACTGAATTTATCATCAGTGTCATGCCTCAACCTTGGGAGGCGTGGCTGACACTCGGTTCCTCACTGATCCCAGTGAAGCACTCTACAACTCATTTTTATTTTCTTTCCTTGCAACTATCATGGGCTAACATGGCCACAACGCGTTATCTATAACTATAAGTGGAAAACACGGTATCACTGGGCCATTTTTTCGTAAAACATAAATACATATGGGCTGTCAAGGCCTCTAACATACTGTAAAATCTGATTCTCTGTCTACAAATCCTCCAAGATTATTTGAAATCAAATAAGACGGGGTATCATCCTACCCATAAGTCTGTATCAAACTTCTGACACGATGAATCACATACTCGGCTACACTCCGAATGAGGTGGAGTCTTACCGATCCTTTGCTGAACGCCGATCTCGTCTACTGCGAGGAATTGCCAAACTGATTGACTATGACTGTAAGTATGGATGACTCTGTAAATAATGAAGTATTTATAGTATCATTCATGTGCGTATAAATGTCATGTTACACATAGATATGTACGTACATAATATCATTAAGCCTCTGAGGGCATCCCATCATATCATCTCGGCTACAGTGGGCAAATCATCAACGTATACTAGTTGATCGGGTGGTGGTGCGTATATAATGCAATAACCTTTTCTCGTATCCCATATACATATATTTATATATTTACGCGTATATAATGCTTTCTTGTGCCACTGTGGGCAAAATCATTGACGTATAGCAGCTGATCATGTGGTGGTGCGTATATAACGCCATAACCTTTTCCCATATCCCATATACATATATACACGTATATAACGCTATCTGGTCATGGGCCAATGTAAATGAATGCAATGCATGATAAGTACATCAATAAAATATTTCGGAGTGTCATAAGACCGTTATGCCTCTGATTAATATTGTGAAATAGACTTTATCACCTTACGTATTTTCTGAGACCCATGAACATATGATAGAATAATAATTCATATGGGGAATCAAGAATATAGACACCCCTAGTATTCCTATGAATAGTGTCATTTATAAAATTTGCGTATTTTGCTCGTTTCATTTGTATTATTTGGATCATGCCAAAAAAAGAAAGAAGGAATAACCTTAACATGCCTGAACACGGTTACAGTCTCCGCCACAAATATAAAGCCCATGATGAATCAGCTTCACTTTTTTTTTTCTGTTATACCCGGGATATTATACTAAAACAACTTGGTAAACTTCATAAAAGACTCAGAAAATAATCCATAAAGATTCAATATTCAATCCTAACTGGACTCAGTAAACAAAAGTCTATAGAACTCAACATGGGGAAAGACCCCCCAATATATGTTCATCATAGCTTAAATATGTCAGTATTTGGACTCGGACATCACAATCTAGCCAGGTAAATGGGTTGCTGTGTAAAATGTTAAATTACTTCAGAACTAAGTTAGAGATTAATCTTTTTAGCCATGTACAGATATATAAAAACTACTCGGCAAATTGGTGGTCAAGTTACTTACTTGGTTCGTGGAAATTGAACTTTGGCAATTCTTTTTGGACAGACCAAAACTAGCATACATATGTAAGGTGAATTCACTAGATGCAGGTCCAAAATATGTCCAAATTTAATAGTGAACAATATAAGGCTTCACCAAAAAAAAAAAAAGAACTCTTTAGTCCTACACAAATCTTTAATCACAAAAAGGAATGTATAATTAATAGGAACAAAACCATAATGCAACATTTTATCATAAAAACTCATTGCTTTACTTGGATTAAAACTAGAAGCATAACCCCTAATCATTGGGTTAAACATGAAAGTGCAAGGTGAATCTATAAGGTAAAAGTTTAAATGGCTCTAAGCGAAATTTCCAGTAGGAGAGAGTGCAGTAAAAGATAAAATAGTACTGAGGAAAAGGATATCATTTGAAAGGCTAGTTGTGACAAAATTTGCATAAAATTTCAATAATTGTTTCATATATAAACAGTTTTATAAAAGAAAAAGATGTGGAAAGGGAGTTAGTTTCAGAAGCTTTGTAATTAAAGATGTGGTTTTACTTAGCCATAGAAACTAAAATCAGTAGAAAAAGATTAAGTTTCAGCTGGTTAAGGAATAAAGTTGAAATGTTTTATAAAGGATTCAAGAATTGATTATTGAAATTTTTTGTAATTTTAAGGCAGAGAGACTTGAGAGCAAATTTTCAAGCATTTTCAAAGAAGATGGAAGAATAGCATGCAAAATGGATTTCAGGGAGACCGGGCAAATTTGTGATGTCTCACACTTAATTACACGTAGAGCTATAATTGCAAAATTATTATACTTATAGCCAAATAATACCAATTGGCTAATTTGTGAAATAATTAAATCCTAATAGGATTAAAAATGATATATTGATCTAGGAAATACTTTGGAATTACTTGTAATGTAATTTATGAATAATTATTGGATATAAAGTACTGAATAAATTAAAAAAAAATAAATTAATAATATAAAATATTATGGATAAAATACCAATTATTATAAAAAGTGATTTTGAAGGTATATATGAAAATTTGAAAATAATTTGAGAAAAAATTGGGGTATCAACACGGCTGAACTACCCCAACTGGCTAAGGTGCTAGAGTCTGAAACTAGGGAGCCATCTGCTCCGGAGTGCGAGTAGCAGGAGTCTGTACTCCTCCCCCAGCCTGAGAGACGGCAGATACTATAGGAAGCAAGCATGTCTGGGCGACACTCTCCATAAGGTCCACTAGACGGACCAGAGCATCCTAAAGTACCGGGGTGGCGATGAACCCCTCTAGGACATGAGCTGGTCCTGCTTGAACTATCAGGGCTAGAACCTCGTCGTCAAACTTAACCTGAGGCTCCACCGCTTGTGCTGCTGCTTGAGCTCTGGGGTGAGCTCCGCCTCTGCCTTGGGCGCTAGCATGGCCTTTGCCTCTGCCCCTCGCAGGAGCTGCTACTGGAGGCTCGGGCTGCTGGTCAGCTGATGAAGCGGTAAGTGTTCTCCCATCTATGAAAGAACATATTGGAAGTTCAATTAGCATTGAGAAATCAAGTCGAACTATAGGAAAGAATATATGTGAAGTTTTTCCTAACTCAATAACCTTTGGGAATCAACGCAAACGTCTCTGTACCGATCCCTTAAATAATACTAAGCTTGTCCGGTAATTGTGAGACCTAAGCAACCTAGAGCTTTGATACCAACTTGTCACAACCCGGATTTTCCACCCTCGGGAGTCGTGATGGTGCCTACTCCTAAAACCGAGGCAAGCTGAGTGTTACAGATTTTATTACCTTTCTCCCCTAACCTTTTAACAATCCAAATTTACATGTAATCAATAGCAGAATAACAATAATAATAGCAGAAATGAAAAAGACGAAATTTGATTCTTCAACTAAATACTAGTTCAAAATCCAACATACAACTCTACCCAGAATTGGAGTCAAAATGTCACGGACCATCTACGAATATTACAAACAGTGGTCTGAATGGAAAATACAAATCTGTCTTAGAAATACATAAAAACAGAATTAAAATGATATAAGGGGACGCTAAAGCGTGCAGACGTTTCCAGGACTACCTCGGGTCTCCGCTCGACTGAAGGAAGCAACCTCTCTACGGTCTAAGTGCTCCAGAATCGGGATCTACACGTGTAGTATCAGTACAACCGACCCCATGTGCTGGTAAGTGTCGAGCCTAACCTCGGCCAAGTAGTGACGAGGCTAGGACAAGACTACTAAATAAACCTGTGCAGTTATATCATATATAGCAAATAATAACAACAGAAACTAGCAGTTAAAAATGGGAAGGTGGAACATGTTGGGGCGGATACCAAGTACTAACAGAATTTCAGTAGAGAAGCACAAAGAACACAATAATTCAATTATGAGCAAGAGTAAGGAAAATAGTAACAAATGCACGGCATCACCCTGTCACACCTCCTTTTTTACACGCATACCCCGAAGGATAATGCATAAGGGAGTTTTTCCATTTAAAGTGACATTATTCGAAATGAGATTATGTATTTACTTTTAGAGTCGCCACTTGGGATAGGTTTGGCTTTTGGTGTCCCAAGTCACCTGTTTATCTTGAATCCCAAATCGAGGAAAATTTCTACTTCTCGAATGGAGTCTGCGAACCAGAAATTCTGAATAAAGAATTTTGTTGACCCGAGGGAAGGTGTTAGGCACTCCCAGATTTCGTGGTTCTAGCACGATCGCTTAAATTACTATAGATGGCTAAAATCTAATTTTTATGCATGTCACCCTATAGTGTAATTTCAGAATTATTTAACTGCTTTTAGTTAAAAAAAATTTAAGAAAGTGAACGTCGTTTAAAAAACGTATTTTTGGACAACGTCACATGAAATGCACCCTGATCCTCGACATATTCTTATTCAACGTTTTGGGATTTGGATTTGGGTTGCATGAAATGCACACCCTCATTTAGGAAGGTAAGATTATTATTAAAAAAATGCCCCTAAAGCGACTAACATATTATTAACTTTGGAAAGGGCCATGAAATTCGCTAAACGGCACGCCCCGAATTCTAAGTATTTTTAATTAAGCATTTAATGAGGGCCCCATAATTTATACATTTTTGTTTGGCGAGGCTCATCTCACTTTATTGTTCAAAGGCCAACCTAAAGCAAACTACGATTTTCTATTTATTTTTTGTCTCTAAAAGGGCCTAATTAATTTACATTTATGAATCCGGGCCTCGAGTTCAAGTCCGAATTCAAACAAAAGGGAGGACCCTCTTAATTTGAACCCGCTACCTAAATCAAAAACCTAAATTCATATTGCAAATTAATTCCCATACTCCTAATATAATTCTTAAAGGGTTTTTGATTTTAGCATTTTTGGGCATCGAGAATTCGGCCCAAACCTAAAGTAATTTGTTCCCCTAGTTGGGTAGGTCATTTTCCAGGGAATCATCAAATTGAGGCTCAAATGAGCCCAATCCAGTGGTGCATGCAATCCAAATGAGTCTCGGCAGCCGTTGGGCCTATTTGTGGCCCAAACAGTCACAAGTCAAAACCCAAACTACTTTTATTATAGAAATGTCATTTCCAGGCAATTATCCATCTTTTAAATTTAGATAGTGATGATCAATATTCAGACTAAAATTCTAACTGGACAGTAAAGCATTAGGCATAACTAAAATTCTAATCACAATTTCAGTTGAAAACATAGCTTACCCTTGAGTTATTTATGCATCTCTTTCCGACTTCTATTTTATAGTCATGGAGGATGATTTTATAGAACTGAAGCAGATCAATCTATCATTTCACTACATACTCACATATTAGGAAATTTGTACATTTATATTCTGGAGTTTATGTCTAAGAAAATATATTTAAACCTGTATCAGTTGCAATACTTGTCATAATAAGCTCTCAAGTTCCGATATAAGCTAAGCCAGGCACAAAACTATATTGAATATAATTTTGGTCTATGCTGAAGAATCTATAACAACAAAATCCAGAATGTCCATGTTTAACAGTCCAAGACAAGTAATTAAAACGTATTGATGAGCTAATTGCTAACTCAAAAACCATAGCATCATACTTCCACTAATCCTTAGTCGAATACACATGGAGAAACAATAACATTGCTAAATCTAGCTAAGCATAACATGAAACTAAATGAGGAGAACAAATTGACAAGTGTTTCACTTCAATTCCAATGCTTGAAGGCTATAGAGGGAATGTACCTGGAATTTTAACAAAGTAAAAAGTAAAATTGAGATCAGCTAGGCAACAACAATATACAATAGCAAAACAGGACCAAATTGATATTACAGCACCCAGGGAAGAGTAGCAAAGAATCAACAACAACAAAACAACCCAAATCACACTCGTTTGACCTCAAATTTATTCAAAATTGAACTAGAACTCAAAACTAACTTCAACCAAAGCAATATAACAGTGTTTTTGGATTTTTACTGGATTTTTGTATGTTTTTGGATTATTTTGCCAGAAATTAAGGCTAAGAGAAGTTTGAACTATATGAATGCAGACTTAGAACTTCCTTAGATTTTTGAAGTTCAATTTTGAAATTCAGAACTTCAAAAAGGGATTTGGGGGGAAAATTAAAGGCTCAAAAGTTTTGGGAAATTTTCAGAGGTCTAAAACCTTGTAAATGAAGGCATTCGGCATGCTTTATATAGGCAAGGAAGGGGCAAGAATGTTTTAGAAGTTTTCACTCACCCCCCCCCCCTTTTTATTCTCAGAAATTACTTACTAATCCTAAAGTTTTGACTTGTTTCTCAAGTCACTGCTTTCAAAATGCTGAAACTTATACTAAGACCCCTTCTAGAAAGATCTAGGGTGTTCTAGCTTTGTTTTCCTACCTATGGAATGCCTATACTACCCTTACTTGAGTTCTGAAATTACCATCTATGCCAAACTACACATTTTGGGTGCCCAAAATACCCTTGAATAAACCTGAAATTACTAACCCTAGTTAAAATCTATCAGCTATGACCAATCACCAAAAATTAAACTAATTGGACAATTAACCAAACAAGGAAACAAATTGTACTAACCATTCATGAATCAAATAACTAACACAAAATTAAACCTATTAAAATCAAGCAAGAAGGCTGAAAACAGTACTGCCATGATGAACAAATCAGCCAAACTTAACTAAACCCTAAACATGGAATAATTAATATAATTACTAATCAAACTAATTTAAACTAAACTCATTAATACTAAACCATAAGGGATTACTAATTGATTCATGTACTGAAACAGACATCAGATTCAAACAAGGCCAAGACTATCGCAACAGATTAATAAAGGATTATACTAATAATCAGACTAAAACCAAAAATTAAAACGAATTAAAATCTAAACGGGATGAACAAACAAACATAATCGAGCACAAAATCAAAACAAAAATCAGAACAGGAGTGATCAAAACAAAAATGAAAATTAACCCAAAAATTAAAACTACAGTCATATAATTAAATCAAAAACCATATAAAAGAAGAAGAAAACAGAAACAAATTCTAAAACTTACTGTTATGACTCTAGGGTTCCATTGCCTCTTCAATCAACCCTCGAAATTGATTTTTGTTAATGTTATATGCTTATCTTGTTAAAGATAAAACATATGACATTAACCAAAATCATCCGAGCTATGAAACTCGCAGAACAGTTTCAAGGTTAAAAACCCTAGATCTAAAATTTCGATGGTTTTGGTTAAATTCAAAGGCAATTGATTTGGTATTTAGGTAGGAAAAGGTAAGGGGAGTGTATGGTGTAAAGTTAGGGTTAATTGGTGGTGGCGACGTCGTGCACGGTGGTGGCACCGACTAGGGTTTGGCTTATTTGAAACGTTACTGTGACGTTTGAAGGAAACAGACACCGGATATGGAAAGAGGAAGGAGGGAGGAATATGTGGTGAAAATTTGGGCATCATTGCAGGCCGTCCGTCGCCGTGAGGCAATTTTCGGCGGCGGCGTAGGGCGGAGCCGACGGAGGAAGATGAGGTACGATGAAGGTAACGTTTGTCTCTTAGATTTTTTGGATTTTTAGGACATTTTTATTTAAAACCTAGGAGGACTATGAGCCCTTGGATTATGGAAAAAGTACGGTCGGAATTCATTCTGGACATAAAGATATCAAAACGATGTAGTATTGGCATGATATTACGTCGTTTTGAGGGATCTTAGGGGATGAAGATTGGACCGGAACTGGGGTTATTGACTTGGGATGAGGGTTATAATTGGGCCTGTTGGAGGGTCCTAATTAAAATGGCCAAAACTTATTTATTTTCCTTTTCTTTTCCAATTTTAACACAAATTAATTCCCTCTTTTCCTTTTTCAAAAATTAACAAAAAATTGAACTTAATTCCTAGAGCCCTTGACTAACTAAAAAAACTAATTAAATCTAAATGATGATTAAAACAATTAATACAAAATAAATTAATAGAAAACCTGACAAAATCAAAGCTAGAATTAAACGTGCATTTTAAGCTATTTTTTTGTAATTTTCCCCAATGATTTCTAATTAGCCCTAAAATGCAAAGTTAAATCCTAAATGTTAAATGCAATATATTTTTATATTTTTCGCTAATTAAAATGCACAAACAATATGCAAACAATTAACACAAAATCATGCAATTAATTCCTAAAATTCAAATAATAAAAGAAAAATTCTAATGAATTTTGTAGGAGTATTTTAAGTGTGGAAAAAATCACGTGCTCACAGCTGCCCCTCTTTGCACGAAGACACGAAGGGTTTTCGGGCAAAGATAAATGAGCACCATGAAGGATTTTTGCCTGCTCAGTGCTCCATGAGAAACATTTTTGAAAACCGTCTGACCGCACCCTGCTTCAAATATTGCTTACATATCCTTGGCTATAAAGGAATCAGGTCAGTGTAGTTCTGGAAGGGCTTGTAGCTGAGAATACCAGGAGTTGTGATTTCACTGCTATTGTTGCTGCGAGTGCTTGTTGATATCCTTATTACACCAAAAGGAAAATCAAAGCTAAGCTAGATATGCCTATCATCAATGAGTTACAAGATTCCCATCTACAATTCTCTTGAAACTTGATATTGAGTCTTAGCTGATTTTGCTGTGGACTTCGATCTGAATCTTGATGCTCGCAAGCTGTAGGTGTTTACTTCTTTCTACAGCATTGAGTCAAAACGCGATCAGTGGAGCTTGTGACTTCAATCAGATTTTGAGCAATCCGCACCCTTGTTTGCTTCACCTTTGAGTTCATTTCTTTTTGATCTCTTCTTCTTTTCTTAATTCTAGATCGAGACTTATTCCATTGGTCATCTCGCATATTGTGTCTTGAGGTCGACCTGCTTAAGATACCAGAACAAACAAACGAACGAAATTTTCTGCCCCAGTTTTCACTAGGAAAATTTCGTGAGTTAGTTGTGACACATATCTAAGCAGTCAAATCAGGATTGTGTACCCTTGTGGATGGATCCAGGTTATGTTGGAAAATGAAAAGGTTCTCGGGTTATGCCGGGACGAAAAGAAAAAAGCTCCTTGGGTTATGCCAGGGAGATGGAAAGAAAAAAAAAGCTCCTTGGGTTATGCGAGGGAGATTCTCGGTTTTTTGGCCGGGATTTGGAAAGAAAAAGCTCCTTGGGTTATGCCAGGGAGATCCTCGATTTTTTGGCCGGGGTTTGGAAAGAAAAAGCTCCTTGGGTTATTCCAGGGAGATCCTTGGTTTTTTGGCCGGGATTTGGAAAGAAAAAGGTCCTTGGGTTATGCCAAGGAGATCCTCGGTTTTTTGGCCGGGATTTGGAAAGAAAAAGCTGCTTGGGTTATGCCAGGGAGATCCTCGGTTTTTTGGCCGGGATTTGGCAAGAAAAAGCGCCTTGGGTTATGCCAGGGAGATCCTCGATTTTTTGGCCGGGATTTGGCAAGAAAAAGCGCCTTGGGTTATGCCAGGGAGATCCTCGATTTTTTGGCCGGGATTTGGCAAGAAAAAGCGCCTTGGGTTATGCCAGGGAGATCCTCGATTTTTTGGCCGGGATTTGGCAAGAAAAAGCGCCTTGGGTTATGCCAGGGAGATCCTCGATTTTTTGGCCGGGATTTGGCAAGAAAAAGCGCCTTGGGTTATGCCAGGGAGATCCTCGATTTTTTGGCCGGGATTTGGCAAGAAAAAGCGCCTTGGGTTATGCCAGGGAGATCCTCGATTTTTTGGCCGGGATTTGGCAAGAAAAAGCGCCTTGGGTTATGCCAGGGAGATCCTCGATTTTTTGGCCGGGATTTGGCAAGAAAAAGCGCCTTGGGTTATGCCAGGGAGATCCTCGATTTTTTGGCCGGGATTTGGCAAGAAAAAGCGCCTTGGGTTATGCCAGGGAGATCCTCGATTTTTTGGCCGGGATTTGGCAAGAAAAAGCGCCTTGGGTTATGCCAGGGAGATCCTCGATTTTTTGGCCGGGATTTGGCAAGAAAAAGCGCCTTGGGTTATGCCAGGGAGATCCTCGGATTTTTGGCCGGGATTTGGAAAGAAAAAGCTCCTTGGGTTATGCCAGGGAGATCCTCGGTTTTTTGGCCGGGATTTGGATAGAAAAAGCTCTTTGGGTTATGCTAGGGAGATCCTCGATTTTTTGGCCGGGATTTGGAAAGAAAAAGCTCCTTGGGTTATGCCAGGGAGATCCTTGGTTTTTTGGCCGGGATTCGGAAAGAAAAAGCTCATTGATACAATGATTTGTATTTCTTTTGGGGTTTTCATTTTCATTTCTTTTCTTCTTTTTTTTTTCTTTTTATATGTTTTTCTTTCTTCTTCATTTTTGGTTGTTTTCCTACTGCAAAGCTATTTCAGTGCTTGCGCATTTCATTTCTTTTTGTGTTGCACCTGCTTCTTGCACGATTTCTGTGAATAAGACCTATTTTCAACAAAGAACAATTTGTTAGTTTGAAACGATAGTTGGTTTTGTGGCCTTGATCATCCTAATTGCTTGATCCCGGCCTCATTTCTGTTGAGAAGTTTGCTGCTTGTTGGCCTTAAGGGTGAATCTCTGTTCAAACCTACCGGGTTCAACTCTCAGGGTTTCATTATGACTCGCCCGTGTGGGCTCTAGCCTTTTCACTTTATTCTGCTCTTTCCTTTGATTTTCTTTCTTTTCCAATGTCTTTTCTTTGAAAGCATCAACCACTATGGTCCGTCGGGATTGGCCTGACGCACTCACTGAGGCTGGGCATTTTCTCCGGCATTTTCCAGGCGGAGCCCGATAGAACCAATCCTGCCACCTTTCTTTGTAGTAATTTCGGAATCAGTGTTAAACCGAAAGGGATTTAAGGAAGAAATATACAAAATGCAAGCGAATGAGTTTAAAGAGAAGCGTCCCTTTCGGTGGAAAAGAAGACTTATCTAGGGTGTGCATGTTGCCTTCAAATGACATGACATCCTTCTTGGACTGGATGCCCGACACAAAAACTTTCCAGCTTCTCGTAGACCCATTGATCTACATTTCAAAACTAGGGAACCTTGCCGGGACTCTTTTAGTGGTGAAATTTCTTCTTTTCATCTGACAACGCCCTTTGCGGGTTTTCGCCAATCGACCTCTCTCATTTCTCTTCTCACCGTCGCCCGATAGTGCTCTTTGTGCGTTTTTACTAAGCGGACTCTCTCATTTCATTTTCTCTATTCACTATCGCCTTATGGTGCCCGAAGGTTTCACTGATAAGACTCTCATTTTATTTCTCTCAATTTAAATTGTATCAGATCTGAACAATGATGTTTGCCACTTCAGTGCCTATGTCAACTGATCAGAAGGACTTGGACAAGGTCTTTGGAGTAAAAAGGATTTTGGGTGGAACTACAACTTTGGAACCATTCCGGCGGTCTCATGGCCTAACCATTATATCATCTGCCCCAGTTTCAATTTTTGGAGAACTTGAGATTTTTGTTTTGGTGTGACTGAACCTCAGGGGGAGGTTGCCTACGTATCCTTTCGGAATCAAGTCAAACGTAGTTCAGAAAAATAATTTTTGTTGTTTTTGTTTTTGTTTTTGTTTTGTTCTTGTTTTTCTTTTCTTTTTCTTTTCTTTCCTTTTTCTCTTGTTTTTTATAGTACTTCCGAGTTCCAAAAAGGGTGAACAAAAAAGCATAACCGGCTCAAAGGGTTTGCGAAAGATTAATAGTATTTAAGGTAGCGGGAAAGAAAGCCTTCGTCATCTCAATTACACAAAGCCATCAAACCAGGGGACCTAGACATAGTTCCTTTTAACTGTATCAGCATTGACTGATGTTTCAGGGTCATTTACTTCAATGTCTCCAAGATACGCACTTTCTTGTTATAAGCGCGGGCCATTCTTTGTTGGTACAACTGCCCATTACAAACTGCGGCCATCCGTTTTTCATCAATTAATGATAACTGCTCTACCCGGATTTTAACCCACTCACTGTCCGCAATTTCCGCTTCAACAATTATGCGAAGCAAAGGGATTTATACTTCTGCGGGTATGACTGCTTCAGTTCCGTAAACCAACAAGTACGGGGTAGCTCCGATTGATGTGCGCACTGTGGTACAGTACCCGAGAAATGAAAAAGGCAGCTTTTCATGCCATTTCCTGGAGCTTTGAATCATCGTTCTCAAAATCTTCTTGATGTTCTTATTTGCTGCTTCGACGGCACCATTGGCTTTTGGTCGATAAGGAGTAGAGTTTCTATGTGTTATCTTGAATCGTTCACATACCTCTTCCACCCGACGACTGTTCAAGTTTGCAGCGTTGTCGGTAATGATCGTTGCAGGAATGCCGAAGTGACAAATGAGATTGGTGTGCACAAAGTCTACCATGACTTTCTTGGTGACCGAATTGAGAGTGATGGCCTCAACCCAATTTGTGAAATAATCAATTGCCACCAATATGAATCTATGTCCATTTGAAGCTTTCGGCTCGATTGGCCCAATGACATCCATACCCCAAGCAACAAATGGCCAAGGTGCTGACATTGGATGAAGCTCTGTTGGAGGTGCATAAATCAAATCACCGTGCACCTAACATTGATGGCATTTCCGAACAAAGATGAAGCAGTCCTTTTCCATAGTTATCCAGTACTGCCTCACTCGCAGAATTTTCTTTGCCAGCACATAACCATTCATATGAGGTCCGTATACTTCCGTGTGTACTTCATGCATGATTCTTCCGGCTTCCTCAGCATCAACACATCGTAGCAAATTAAGGTCTGGGGTCCTTTTGTATAAGACATCACCGCTTAAGAAGAAACCACTCGCATGCCGCCTAATGATTCTCTTTTGATCTCCAATGGCTTGCTCGGGGCATTCTTGTGTCTTCAAAAAACTTTTGATATCATGATACCAGGGTCGAATGCTAGGTTCCGCCTTGACCGTATTACAATACCCGTGCTTTTCTTTGATTTGAATCTCCAGAGGGTCAATGTGGGCATTACCTGGGTAAGGCAACATGGAAGCTAGAGAGACGAGTGTGTCAGCTAGTTCATTGTGTCACCGAGGAATATACCTGAACTCTATCGACTTGAAGCGCTTGGTGAGATCTTCCATATATTGCCGATAGGAATGAGTTTAACATCTCGAGTCTCCCACTCTCCCTGTGCTTGCCAGATAATCAAGTCAGAATCTCCCATGATTAATAAATCTTCAACATCTTGGTCAATTGCCATATTTATGCCCATAATGCAGGCTTCATACTCAGCTGTATTGTTTGTGCATAAGAATCGGAGCCTAGCTTTAGCTAGGTAGTGCTGACCATTGGGTGATATCAAGATTGCCCCAATGCCTACACCTCTTGCCTTTACTGCTCCTTCAAAGAACATTTTCCAAGCACGAGTGTCCTCAGAGATGGCTTCTACTGAATTTACCTCTTCATCTGGGAAGTATGTGCTCAGTGGTTGGTATTCCTCATCAACCGGGTTTTCGGCCAAATGATCTGCCAACGCCTGGGCCTTCATTGTCGTGCGAGTGACGTAGACTATGTCAAATTCAGTGAGCAAGATTTGCCATTTTGCCAGTCTCCCAGCGTGCATCGGTTTCTGGAATATGTACTTCAAAGGATCCAACCTGGTTATGAGATAGGTAGTGTGGGCTTGAATATAGTGTCTCAATTTTTGAGCGTCCCACGTCAGTGCACAGCATATTCTCTCCAACAAAGTATATTTGGCCTTATAGCTGGTGAAATTCTTGCTCAGATAGTAAATTGCCTGCTCTTTCTTGTCGGTTATATCATGCTGCCCAAGAACACAGCCAAAAGAATTTTCCAACACTGTCAGATACAAGAAGAGAGGTCGCCCAGGCTTCGGTGGGACCAATACTGGAGGATTTGACAAATATTCCTTGATCTTGTCGAAGGCCTCTTGACATTCGGACGTCCATTTGATTGCTGCATCTTTCTTCAACAGTTTGAATATGGGCTCATATGTGGTAGTCAGTTGAGCGATGAACCGACTGATATAGTTTAACCTGCCCAATAAGCTCATCACATCTTTTTTAGTTTTCAAAGGAGGTAGATCTCGTATGGCCTTTATCTTTGTTGGATCTAACTCAATACCTCTCATGCTGACTATGAAACCCAGGAGCTTGCTTGATAGGACTTCGAAGGCACATTTAGCCGAATTCAACTTCAAATCATACTTGCGTAGCCGTTCGAAGAACTTTCTCAAATCTCGCACGTGATCACTCTGAGTTCGGGACTTAATGATTATGTCATCCACTACACCTCTATTTCATAATGCATCATATCATGGAAAATGGCGGTCATGGCTCTCATGTAGGTTCCCCGGCATTCTTTAGCCCAAATGGCGTGACCCGATAACAATAGGTACCCCAGGGTGTAGTGAAAGCTGTATTCTCGGCATCTTTTTCATCCATCAGCACCTGGTGATATCCTGCGTAACAATACTCGAAGGACTGTATTTCATGTTTGGCACAATCATCAACAAGGATGTGGATGTTAGGCAAAGGGAAATTATATTTAGGACTCACCCTATTCAAATCTCAATAGTCCATACACACCCAGGTTTTCCCATCTTTCTTTGGTACTGGAACTACATTGGCCACCCATATGGTATATCGAACCACTCGGATTACCCCCACCTTCAACTGTTTTATGATTTCTTCTTTGATCTTATCACTGATATCAGTTTTAAACTTTCTTTTCTTTTGCTGCACTGGAGGACAATCAGGATAGATTGGCAATTTATACACCACTAGATCCACACTCAGTCCCGGCATGTCGTCATACCACCAAGCAAACACATCTTTAAATTCAAACAAGAGTTGGATTATTGCATCTCGGGTTTTCTCATCTGTGTGAATGCTTATTTTGGTTTCCCTTATTTCTTCGGCAGCTCCCAAATTAACCAGTTCAGTGTCATTCAGATTTGTCTTAGGTTTGTTCTTAAATATTTCCAATTCTCAATTTATTTCCCTAAAATCCTCTTCTTTATCATATTCCAGTTCTTGATTCATTATTTCACAGTTAGACAGCGTGTTTTAATCTGGGCATAAAGTCCGCAAGCATGTCATCTTATATAAAGTTGCATTATTATAACGGGACTCCCGCCTGATCAGGAATGGCATAGCCTTCCAATTTTGGAGTTTAGCATCTGGTCCCATGTAGAGCACCTCCGCGGTGCTAGTACCTTCCCCTGGATGAACCATGTTGGTTTCATAAAGCATTTGCCTCATAGTTCCACAAATATCTTCAATTTCTTCAGCCGTGAGCACCTCATCGTCTTCTTCTTCGCCATACTTAGGCTTGACAAAAGTATCATAGAGATGTAGCAATGGTTGCGGCAGGACCCATCCTTCCTTCTTCCTTTCCTCGGCCCATGTCTCATCATCTGGGGTAGTGTGGGAGCATATCCCGAAGAATTTTTCTGCTGTGGGTAGAGTGATCGGCTCATATATTCCTTGTAAAGCTTTTCCCAATCCTTTTCCTGGTTTGAAACCGTGTCTAATCATCTCTTTGGCCACCACGATTGAAGCATTAGATACGAAAGGCTGGGGGCACGGATTTCCCTCCTCGTACTGGTCAACTACTATAATTTCAAAGGCTTGATAGACAATATGCTCACTTCCTTCCCTCGCCTCCAAGCATGGGATAGATGGGTCACGATAAATGGACTGCTCTTCTTCTCTGTGGACCACGATCTCCTAATCTTCATACTCAAATTTCACCATTTGATGGAGGGTAGAAGGCACAGCTCCTGCGGCATGGATCCAGGGCCTTCCCAGAACAAAATTGTAAGAGTTATCCATGTCCAACAACCGGAAGGTTACCTCAAAATCCACCGGGCCTGTAGTTAATATCAAATCAGTTTCACCGAAGGTATCCCTTTTAACGCCATCAAAATCTCTCACACAAACATTATTAGGACGAATCCTTCCTGTCCCGATTTCCATCTTTTGCAATATGGAAAGTGGGCAGATGTCAACCCCCGAGACTCCATCTACCATCACTCGCTTGATGTAGTAACCTTCACATTTGACAGTAAGGGGCAAGGCTTTGTTGTGGGCATCCCTCTCTGGAGGAAAATCGTTTTTACTGAAAGAGAGTTGGTTGACGGCGATGAATCTTTCTGCCATTCTTTCAAGTTGTTCGACTGACTTTTCAACTGGCACATACGCCTCATTCAATGTTTTCATAAGGATCTTCTGATGTTCGGCAGATTTTGTCACCAATGACAACAGTGACACTTGCTTAGGACACTTCCTTAATTGATCCACTATTTCATAATCAGGCATTTTCATTTTCTGGAAGAAGGCCTCTGCTTCTTCAGCGCTTACCGGCTTCTTAGATGGGAAGCGCTTTCGTGTGGCGCTATTTACCTCCTGTACATTTGAATATTTTTCAACAGGGACTGTTCCTGGAAGTTCTCCCGAAATTTCCTTGCTTTTGTATGTAACCATTGTTTGCTGGTAGTTCCATGAAACTGCAGAGGGGTCGGTCATTGGCTTCTGTGGTACGCGTCCAATAACCACTGGCTCACTCAGCCGAGGCGGTTTAATTGTCCCGCGTACCACATAAGCCACTTTCGGCACAAACATTTGTGTCCCCTTTTTCACTTCAAACTTCCTCGGAGCGCTCACCACTAGTGGTTTCCCTTGGCGACCTCGTGGAACATAAAGAACCCCATGTTTAAGAGGGACCGGCTTTGCTTTTGTCTCCGTTTTTTTCAGGCTCGGTTTTGACAATTTTATTCTTCTTCTCCCATTTTTCATGCTTCGGGGCTGCCTTGGGCTTCCTTTCTGTATCGGCAATAGCAATTATGGCTTTTAAGGCCGGATCAAATTCCCGATCTTCATAAATTATACCGATTACCGGCCCATTGTTGTGAGCGGGCAACGGATTACTGGTCACATTCGGGGCTTCTTCATCCCTCAACACTATTTTCTCTTGTTCGATGAAATCTTCCACAGCTTTCTTCAATGTCCAGCAATTGTTAGTACTATGCCCTTCAGCTCCTGAATGATAGGCACAGCGGACACCTGGTTGATAAGCTGAAGATTCCAGGTTCTACCTGTTTTGGGGGATAGGCTGCAGCGGATTCATTTGAACGAGCTTTGGGAACAGACTGGAGTAGGGTTCACCAATCGGCGTAAAATTTGGTCGTCTGGGTGGTTCCCAAGGGCGGAGGTAATTTTCTGGTGGTCGGGATTATATTAGTTCTGGTAAGGAGGTTGGTTTCTTTGGAATGGGGGTGGATTTCGGTTAGCTTGTGGTTGCGGTCGTCCTATAGGTTGAGCATTCATGACCGCATAAGGTGGGGGAGTGTAAGCCATATCAGTGTGAGGATAGTAGTGTTGAGGAGTTCGTTCAGAGAACACCAGTCTAGGAGACCGGTATCTTCTTCCTCCCGATGCTGCCATAATTGTTTCTTATTTCTTTTTGCCTTTGGCCATTCCTCCAGACCTGGATTGAATGGCTTGGGAGGTTGCAGTTATGGCCGACTGGCTCAAGATTCTGCCCGTTTTTTGCCCATTCTCTACCGTTTCTCCGATTTTTATTGCCTCTACGAAAGGTTTACCCATGGCGGACATCATATTCTGAAAGTAGTCTGCTTCCTGGGCCTGCAGGAAAATAGTGACCATCTCTACCTCATCCATTGGAGGCTTCACTCTTGACGCTTGTTTGCGCCACTTAATTGCATACTCGCGAAAACTTTCTGATGGCTTTTTCCTTAGATTCGCCAAGGAGTTCCTGTCTGGCACAATGTCTATGTTGTACTGAAATTGTCGAACAATGTCTCGTATGCCAACGCGAGACATCTTGGTCCATATACCACTCTTAAGCGATGCCAATTAAGCTTTCCCCGAAATATGCCATAAACAATTCTTTTTTGCCACCGGCTCCCCGTAACTGATTGCAATACTTCTTCAGGTGAGCAATGGGGTCACCGTGCCCGTCATATTTTTCAAATTTTGGTGTTTTGAACCCTGAAGGCAAATATACATGCGGGAACATACATAGGTCTGTATAGGATATACTCTTTTGCCTACTCAAGCCTTGCATATTTTTTAAGCTCTGCTCGAGGCTTCTCATTCTCTTTGCCATCTCATCCTGCTCTGGTGCTTTGGGGGTTTTATCCTGCCCCGGTGTAAGCTCGTATGGTGGCTGGTGAGAGTAGGTATATTGAGTATAACGAGGAAGGTCAGCCTGAAAGACGTGATTTTGAAATGTGAAAGCCGAGGGATCGAAAGCATGATTGGGTAGTGATGGTTGTATGGTTGCGGAGCAGGGTGGAGCCATGAAGATGTTGGGAGCAGCTCCGGATGGGAACACCTGGGGGCGAACCTCAGAAGGTGTTCCTAGGAAGTGAGCAGTTATGGTAGGTTTCCCTAAAGGAGTGTTTGGGTGGCTGATGGAGACAGTAGTAGTACCTCCAGATCTAGGAAATAGCTCCAAGAATCCGGGGATGGTTCTTGGGGGTTCCTTTCTATTGTTCCAAGCATCCCACTTTTCCACGAGTGGTAGGCGCAATACCTGATTTTCTTCAGCTGTAAGGGACTCAGAGGTCGGGACTCCCGAGATAGGGCTTTCTTCGGATATAGGAATTGCAGGCAGGGTCATATCTGTAGACATTAATATACTACCTCTTGATCTGGTGAAGTATTGATGTGATGCCAGCATACCACAACCAACAACCGTTTCTAAAAGCTAAGCTGGAATTGACAGCAACAGCGGTTAGTGTGAACAAATAACAGATAGGTAACTGCACATTGGAGTGTGATGCACCTATACAGTTAAATGAATATCTACATGTTTGCTTCAGTTGCGTGCGTCATCACGGCTTTTCTTTTGATCCCTTCGATTTTCTTTCTCGTTTTGTTTTATTTTCTCTCATTTTCTTTTCGTTCTTCTCTGTTTATTTCATTTTCCACTCTTTTCTTTTCCTCGGTCATTGTTTTTCTCTCAATGCCTTATTTTCTTCTTTTGTGTTTCTTTTTTCTCTCGTTTATCTTTCATTTATTTCCCTCGCGTTTTTCTTTTTCTCTTTTTCTTAGGATTACGGTCGAATCTTGTGTAGATTGCCTACGTATCATGGCCCCGCATGAATTAGACCAGGCGTAGTTCTTGCAAATAAATGCAAAAATATGGAACACTTTTTGGGAATTTTCAATTTTTCATTAATAACAACTGCGATTACAAAGCTACTACACTATTTGTTTTTCTTTTCTTGAAAAAAAAGGAAATTACAAAAACAGATTCAAAAGACTCGATTAACTAAGAATACGTCAAAGCTTCAAATCCTGGGGCCCGCAAGGCATCATTCGGCATCGCCACGGGACTGCGTGCAAGACCCCTTTGCAACTGATCTAAATCATTCATGACCTGGCGAACAAATATCATCACTGAGGCAAAGAAGGATGTGCGACACATCCGTTCACCGGCCTGACACTTCATGACAATATAGTTTGCAATACTTCGGATCCGTTCCTTGATTCGGCCCTTTTCTTAGAGGAGTCGAATTATTTGTTGGGTACGAGCCTCTAGCACCTGAGAGTCCTGGAAATGAACGTCTTGTAGCAATTTTATTTCTTTTTCCATCTTGGCAATTAACCTATAGCACTGGTCCCTCTCGGCTTGGAATTCTTTGTCCCGCCGGGCTGCCTTTTATTCCAGGGTATTCATTTTTCTCTTCATGTTGGCAATGGTTCTCTCGTAGTTTCTCTTCATTTGTTGCATAAATTGGGCTCTTTCTTCTGTCTTCTTGGAACAATGTGCCCGAAGTCTTGCCATGTTCCCCTCGGATTTTTCTAATTCTTCTTGGCAGTCCAAGACTTGTTTCTTTAACCCTTTAATCAACCTTTCAACAGATAGACTTCTTTCTTGGTTCCTGGCATATATTTTCATTTACTGTATTTGGGCTTTGAGTGCTTCATTCTCCTGATCCAACTTCTTTTTATCACCTTCATCGGCTGCAGCCTATACACTCTTTTCGAATTGGAGATCTTGGACCTATTACTCCAACTTTCCTATTCTTGCTCGGTACTCCCTTTCCTTGGCTTGCCAATACCATTAGACCCGGGCCTCATCAGAAAATTACTGCACGTGTGGCCTTTTATCGGGTCTCTTAGGGATTTGAAACTTTTTGCCAAACCACGTCACATATTTGGGATCTACCTCACCTCTAGCTTGGTCATGTACTATGCTCTTAGACTCGAGGTACTGCCACTCATTCCATATCTTTCGGATTCTGCCTTTAGGGAATGCAGCCTTCGGGCCTAACTCAATGACTTTCCCACTCAGGTCTTCATCAATGTGCACTGTCTGGAATCTTCCATGTTGTCGCAAAACTCGGTAAGAAGCATAAGGTTGTATGCTTCGAGTACCCATCAAAGGAATATAAGAGAACTTTGCTGATGTGTATACAGCTTCAGTATCAGGAAGCCATCCATAAGCCTACTCAACTTTATCTGTGGTCAGGGATCTTAAGCATGTCGACCAGGCCTCAGTAGCCTCAGGGAACTCAATACCTGTCACCCGGGTCCCGAATTCTGCAATACAACTCAACCCGGTTAAACCATAGTTCATATAGCCTGTGCGGTGACAGAGGTGTTTGTGTATCCACAACTATAAGAGCATATTGCAACCTTGAAAGAATTTCACACCTTCCCGACATTTGGTCAAAGCTCCTTATATTTCTGATACAATCAAGGGAAACACTGTGCTAGTAGGTTTTTTAATGGAAACATCTAGCATCCTTACAAGGCCGAGGTCTATGTGACCATCTTTTCTCGGACAAACCACCACTCCCAGAAAGGCTACCATGAAGGCTAATCCCCGCCGGGCTTCCCATTTGTCTTTCTTTTCGGCATGTGTCAAGCCGGTGTTGGGTTCCTCGAAACCTTTTGGGTTACCATATCGATGATATAAGAAATGCAATGTACAACACCCTTCCACCAGATGCCGGTCTTGAATATCTCGGCTGATGTTCAACAAATCTAAGAACCTATGAAGGGTTATCGGTCGTGGGGCCAAGGGGTATCTACTTATGGAGGTTCCCGTTGAGACCCGCGTATCCCACAATCTCTTCTAATGTAGGTGTGAGTTCAAAATTTGAAAATTGAAATACATTACGGGTCGGGTCCCAAAATGGTATTAATGCCTCAATAACATCCTTCCTCGGTTTGATGTTCAGTAAATCAACAAGACTGCCCAAAAGTTTGACCACAGTATCTCTGCTTCCTTTTCCCAGATCATGCCACCACATATGGATTTTCAAAGGGATCTCACTCAGGACTGAGAAGTTTTCGATGTTACTTGAAGTCATCTTGCACATTTATTTGAAGAAGGATTTAATGATTTATTTTGGAAAATGGCTATTTTTGCAAAAATTCTTTATTTAGAAAACAAGGACTTGGTTTTGCGAATATAGCCTTTTAATACTTCGGTGAGGAAGATTTTAAGGTTGTGCCCGCAAACCATATAAAAATTACTCAGGGTGGATGTTCTTGCAAAAACGGCCTTTCGGCGTCCTTTTGGGGACATTCGGCTTACTTTAAAAAGAATGGCATCACCCGACCTATTTATGACAAGAATTAAAATTTTGACATTTTTTTGGGTATATGCAAAAGGGAGGTTGGGCCCGATGAGGGTTGCCTACGTATCTCACATCCGGTGAGAATTAAACCAGCGTAGTTCGGGCAGTTTTGCCAAAATCAAAACTATTTCGAACAACAATTTTCTTTCTATTTTTCAAATATTTTTCTCTCTTTCTTTTTTCTTTTTTTTTTTTGCTTTTTTCATTTTTCGAAAATCCGGCAGCATTTCGGTACTATTTGAGTGTTGAGTTTTTTCAAAACAAATGGTTACCCTCACTTAATCCTAACATTGCTTATTTTCTCAATTTTCACTCATTTAGACAAGCCGGTCAACATACAAAGCCGAGCAAATAAATGCGTAAGTAGCACGTAAGATGCATCAGGATGGTCAATTCATTTCAGGTCACCTATCCTAGAAGGACCCAACCCCTATGTTGAGTCCCCTAAGTCAAATGCACATGATGCAAACAAACGTCCTACAAGGTATCCGACATGAGGTTTTTGTTCTTCTAGGTTTAAACCGTAGATTTATTGATCTAGACCTGGCTTACCTGAGTGGACAACTCAAGCCGAGGGTGAGGAAGAGTATCGGGGATACAGAAGCTCCGTCGGCTTTGCAACTTATCCAAGCTCGTTCTAAATTTGGAAAGACTCTAAATAGAAGAGAAGCATGAAGGGCACCCTTCTTTATGATGTAGAAGACTCATATAGAGGAAGGGATTCGCGGCCGTTTACATATACAATTTAACAAATATCAAAGCGATAAAATATTTAGCACATATAGCATGGAACATGTAGTAAAATTAGATAAAGCCAAATATACAATTGCACTAAGCTCGAATTCTTGAACCATGAATCAAAATTCTGGGTTCGTGTCCCCAGCAGAGTCGCCACAGCTGTCACACCTCCTTTTTTGCACACCTACCCTGAAGGATAATGTATAAGAGAGTTTTTCCATTTAAAGTGACACTATTCGAAATAACATTATTTATTTAGTTTTAGAGTCGTCACTTCGAATAGGTTTGACTTTTGGTGTCCCAAGTCACCAGTTTGTCTTGAATCCCAAATCGAGGAAAATTTCGACTTCCCAAATGGAGTCTGCGAACAAGAAATTTTGAATAAGGAAATCTATTGACCCGAGGGAAGGTGTTAGGCACCCCCGGATTCTGTGGATCTAGCACGGTCGCTTAAATTATTATAAATGGCTAAAAATCTGATTTTTATACATGTCACCCTATAGTGCAATTTTAGAATTATTTAACCGCTTTTAGTTAAAAAAATTTATGAAAGTGAACGTCGTTTAAAAAACGTATTTTTGGACCACGTCACATGCAATGCACCCGGATCCTCGACACATTCTTATTCAACATTTTGGGATTTGGATTTGGGTCACATGAAATGCACACCCATATTTAGGAAGGTAAGATTATTAAAAAAAAGCGCGCCTAAATCGACTAACGTATTATTAACTTTGCGGAGGGCCGTGAAATTCGCTAAACGACAGGCCCCGAATTCTAAGTATTTTTAATTAAGCATTTAATGAGGGCCCCGCAATTTATGCATTTTTGTTTGGCGAGGCTCATCCCACTTTATTGTTCAAAGGCCAACCTAAAGCAAACTACAATTTTCTATTTGTTTTTTGTCTCTAAAAAGGCCTAATTAATATACATTTATAAATTCGGGCCTCGAGTTCAAGTCTGAATTCAAACAAAAGAGAGGACCCTCTTAATTTGAACCAGCTACCTAAATCGAAAACCTAAATTCATATTGCAAATTAATTCCCATACTCCTAATATAATTCTTAAAGTGTTTTTGATTTTAGCATTTTTGGGCTTCGAGAATTCGGCCCAAACCTGAAGTAATTTTTCCCCTAGCTGGGCAGGTCACTTTCCAGGGAATCATCAATTTGAGGCTCAAATGAGCCCAATCCAATGGTGCAGGTGATCCAGATGAGTCTGGGCAGGCGTTGGGCCTACTTGTGGCCCAAACAGTCACAAGCCAAAACCAAGACTACTGTTATTATAGAAATGTAATTTCCAGGGAATTATCCATCTTTTAATATTTAGATAATAATTATCAATATTCAGACTAAAATTCTAACTGGACAGTAAAGCATTAGGCATAACTAAAATTCTAATCACAATTCTTGTTGAAAATATGGCTTACACTTGAGTTATTTATGCATCTCTTTTCGACTTCTATATTATAGTCATAGAAGATGATTTTATAGAACTGAAGCAGATCAATCAATCATTTCATTACATACTCACATATTAGGAAATGTGTACATGTATATTCTGGAGTTTATGTCTGAGAAAATATATTTAAACCTACACCAGTTACAATACTTGTCTTAACAAGCTCTCAAGTTCCGATATAAGCTAAGCCAGGCACAAAACTATATTGAATATAATTTTAGTCTATGCAGAAGAATCTATACCAACAAAATCAAGAATATTCATGTTTAACAGTCCAATACAAGCAATTAAAATGTATTGATGAGCTAATTGCTAACACAAAAACCATAGCATCATACTTCCACTAATCCTTAGTCGAATACACATGGAGAAACAATAACATTGCTAAATCTAGCTAAGCATAATATGAAACTAAATGAGGAGAACAAATTGACAAGTGCTTCACTTCAATTCCTATGCTTGAAGGCTACAGAGGGAATGTACCTAGAATTTGAACAAAGTAAAAAGAGATATTGAGATCGGCTAGGCAGCAATAGTATACAGCAGCAAAACAAGACCAATTTCAGGACCAAATAGATATTACAGCACCCAGGGAAAAGTAGCAGAGAATCAACAACAACAAAATAACCCAAATCACACTCGTTTGACCTCAAATTTATTCAAAATTGAACTAGAACTCAAAACTAACTTCAACCAAAGCAATGTAACAGTGTTTTTGGATTTTTTACTGGAGAGTTGTATTTTCTGGATATTTTGGCAGGAATTAAGAGCTAAGAGAAGGTTTGAACTATAGGAATGCAGATTTTGAACTTCCTCAGATTTTTTAAGTTCAAATTTGAAATTCAGAACTTCAGAAAGGGATTTGGGGGGAAAATTAAAGGCTGGAATGTTTTGGGGAATTTTCAGAGGTCTAAAACCTTGTAAATGAGGGCATTAGGCCTGCTTTAT
>MU739014.1:0-45641 GCA_026770625.1 Nicotiana glauca | reverse complement strand
TTGCTAAATCTAGCTAAGCATAACATGAAACTAAATGAGGAGAACAAATTGACAAGTGTTTCACTTCAATTCCAATGCTTGAAGGCTATAGAGGGAATGTACCTGGAATTTTAACAAAGTAAAAAGTAAAATTGAGATCAGCTAGGCAACAACAATATACAATAGCAAAACAGGACCAAATTGATATTACAGCACCCAGGGAAGAGTAGCAAAGAATCAACAACAACAAAACAACCCAAATCACACTCGTTTGACCTCAAATTTATTCAAAATTGAACTAGAACTCAAAACTAACTTCAACCAAAGCAATATAACAGTGTTTTTGGATTTTTACTGGATTTTTGTATGTTTTTGGATTATTTTGCCAGAAATTAAGGCTAAGAGAAGTTTGAACTATATGAATGCAGACTTAGAACTTCCTTAGATTTTTGAAGTTCAATTTTGAAATTCAGAACTTCAAAAAGGGATTTGGGGGGAAAATTAAAGGCTCAAAAGTTTTGGGAAATTTTCAGAGGTCTAAAACCTTGTAAATGAAGGCATTCGGCATGCTTTATATAGGCAAGGAAGGGGCAAGAATGTTTTAGAAGTTTTCACTCACCCCCCCCCCCCATTTATTCTCAGAAATTACTTACTAATCCTAAAGTTTTGACTTGTTTCTCAAGTTACTACTTTCAAAATGCTGAAACTTATACTAAAACCCCTTCTAGAAGGATCTAGGGTGTTCTAGCTTTGTTTTCTTACCAATGGAATGCCTGTACTACCCTTACTTGAGTTCTGAAATTACCATCTATGCCAAACTACCCATTTTGGGTGCCCAAAATACCCTTGACTAAACCTGAAATTACTAACCCTAGTAAAAATCTATCAGCTATAACCAATCACCTAAAATTAAACTAATTGGACAATTAACCAAATAAGGAAACAAATTGTATTAACCATTCATGAATCAACTAACTAACACAAAATTAAACCTATTAAAATCAAGCATGAAGGCTGAAAACAGTATTGCCATTAAGAACAAATCAACCGAACTTAACTAAACCCTAAACATGAAATTATTAATATAATTACTAATCAAACTGATTTAAACTAAATTCATTAACACTAAACCATAAGGGAATACTAATTGATTCAGGTACTAAAACAGACACCAGATTCGGACAAGGCCAAGACTATTACAATAGATTAATAAAGGATTATACTAATTATCAGACTAAAACCAAAAATTAAAATCTAAACGGGATGAACAAACAAACAGAATCGAGCACAAAATCAAAACAAAAATCAGAACAGGAGTGATAAAAACAAAAATGAAAGTTAACCCAAAAACAAAAACTACAGTCATGGAATTAAATCAAAAACCATATGAAAGAAGAAGAAAATAGAAGCGAATTCTAAAACTTACTGTTATGACTCAAGGGTTCCGCTACCTCTTCAATGAACCCTCGAAATTGATTTTTGTTAATGTTATATGCTTATCTTGTTAAAGATAAAGCATATGACATTAACCAAAATCATCCGAGTTATGAAACTCGCAGAACAGTTTCAAGGTTAAAAACCCAAGATCTAAAATTTCGATGGTTTCGGTTAAATTCAAAGGTAATTGATTTGGGATTTAGGTAGGAAAAGGTAAGGGGTGTGTCTGGTGTAAGGT
The DNA here is from genome assembly GCA_026770625.1 of Nicotiana glauca. Lineage (NCBI taxonomy): Eukaryota > Viridiplantae > Streptophyta > Magnoliopsida > Solanales > Solanaceae > Nicotiana > Nicotiana glauca. The sequence continues at coordinate 43,987 of MU739014.1, read as the reverse complement.
TGGGGTTATTTGGTGGTGGCGCTGCCGTGCACGGTGGTGGCGGCGCCTAGGGTTTGGCTTATTTGAAACGTTACAGTCACGTTTGAATGAAACAGACACCCGATATGGAAAGATGAAGGAGGGAGGAATATGTGGTGAAAATTTAGGCGTCATTGGAGGCCGGCCGCCGCCGTGAGGCAATTTCCAGCTGTGGCGTAGGGCGGATCCGGCGGAGGAAGATGAGGTACGATGAATGTAACGTTTGTCTCTTAGATTTTTAGTATTTTTCGGATATTTTTATTTAAAACGTAGAAGAACTATGAGCCCTTGGATGATGGAAAAGGGATGGTCATGATTAATTCTTGACTTAAAGATATCAGAACGACGTAGTATTGGCATGATACTACGTCATTTTGAAGGATCTTAGGGGCTGAAGATTGGACCGGATCTAGGGTTATTGACTTGGGCTGGGGGTTATGATTGGGCCTTGGAGAGGGGCCTGATTCAAAATGGCCCAAACTTATTTATTTTCCTTTTCATTTCCAATTTCAACACAAATTAATTCCCTCTTTTCCTTTTTCAAAAATTAACAAAAAATTGAACTTAATTCCTATTCAAAAAATTGAAATTAATTCCTAGATCCATTGACTAACTAAAAAAAAACTAATTAAATCTAAAATGATGATTAAAATAATTAATTCAAAACAAATTAACAAAAAATTGTTAAAAACTTGACAAAATCAAAGCTAGAATTAAAAGTGCATTTTAAGCTATTTTTTTTGTAATTTTCCCAAATGATTTCTAATTAACCCTAAAATGCAAAGTTAAATCCCAAATGTTAAATGCAACATATTTTTATATTTTTCACTAATTAAAATGCACAAACAAGATGCAAACAATTAACACAAAATCATGCAATTAATTTCTAAAATTCAAATAATAAAAGAAAATTTCTAATGAATTTTGTAGGAGTATTTTATGCGTGGCAAAAATTACGTGCTCACACACCCTTCGTGCTTTTACTCTCATTCTCACCATAAGAATCAATAGATTCGGCACGGCCTCATTCTTCGTGCTTTTACCTCACAAAATCATCGCACGACATTATCCTTCGAGCATTATCAGTCATATCATGTTACGACATCACCATTTGTGCTTTCACATTCACAATATCGGCACGACATCATCCTTAATGCATTAACACTCACTCACAAATATCACGTATGATATCACCCTTCATGATTTACACTCTTCCTTACCCAAGCAACAACCACAAAGCAATTCGGGAAAGGAAATCAATAAAGTCACAATACAATCTCGACAAGGGAACAATAGTATAATAGAAATATCCCGATAAGGGAAATAATATCATAAACAATAACTTCTCGTCAAGGAAAACATCAATATATCTCTTCTCATTTCCCCTATCACTTCACAACTTAAATCTCAACTTGAGCCAATGCTCAATAATGGTCAATTACCAATAATACTTCCAAGCCTTGTTCAACATTTAAAATCATCATGTTAAGCATGGACAAAACATAATGGAGTCACATCAATCAAAGTATAAGACTCACGGGAATGCTTGACACTAACATATAGATACTCATCACTACACATATACGTAGTACTTAACAATTTACATATAGCAAATAAGACTACAACTCCTATTTCCTCAAGCTAAGATTAGACTAAATACTTACCTCAATGCCACGAACACAATCAAGCGTCAACTACCGCTTTACCTCTTGATTCCACCACCAAACTGCTTGTATCTAGCCACAATTTACTTAATAACACTAATAAATGCTAAATAAATCAATTCTAATGCATGAAAATACGGTTTTTAATGATTTTCCAAAAAGTCAAAAATCGACCCTAGGCCCGCTTGGTCAAAACCCGAAGTTCAAACCAAAACCCGATCACTAATTCACCCACAAACTCAAATATATAATTTGTTTTGAAATCATACCTCAAATCGAGGTCCAAATTCTCAAAATTTGAAAATCCTATGTTCTACCTAAAAACACCCATTTTCCCCATGAAAACCCTTGATTTTGAATTGAGATCATGTAAAAAGATGTTATAGACTGAACAAAATAAGTTAGAAATTACTTACCAATGATTTGGAGAAGAATCTTTCTTTGGAAAAATGCCCAAGGGGGTTTAGGGTTTGAAAGAGTTTGAAAAATGGGTGAAATCCCGTCAAAATCTCATTTAGTAGGTCTCTGATGTCGCAATTGCGAACCCCTTTTGGAATCCTGTCAGCTTTGCGTTGACGAAAAAATGGTCGCATTTGCGACCCTCCCCTTTCGCATTTGCGACCAAAATGTCGTATTTTCGAGCGTGACCAACCCAGGCTTGGCTCACATTTGCGACGCCTCGATCACATTTCCCAAACCTGAGAATTTTGCATTTGCGAAGCTTGATCTCGCAATTACAAGATAAGATGCCTGGGCAAAATACCAGATACCAGAAATTTTCCGAAGTCCAACTTCACCCTGTGGCCTATCCAAAACGCACCCGAGCCCTCGGGGCTCCAAACCAATCATGCACAAAAGTCTAAAAATATCATATGGACTTTCTCGTGCGATAAAATCATCAAAATAACATCAATAACAATGAATTAAACCTCAAATTCATGAAATCACTCAAAAACATTAAAATTTCTATTTTCTCAACTATAGGTCTGTTTTATACCAAACTAACTCCGATCCTTATCAAATTCCACAAACTCAACCAAATTATTATTTTAAACTTGTAACGGGTTCCGAAACAAGGATACGGACCCGATACCATCAAGAATTGCATCAATTCACTTCTAAAAACCTTCATATTTTCCACTAAAAATTTTCTTTAAAAATTCTTTTCTCGGGCTTGGGATCTCGAAATTTAATTTCGGGCATACATCCAAGCCACATATTTTACTACAGACCTTACGAGACCGTCGGATCACGGATCCATTTACCAAGAATATTGACCAAACTCAACTTTAATTAATTTTAAAGGCCAATTTCCTTATTTTACTTAGATTTTACATAAAAGCTTTCTGGAAATTGGATTGCACACGCAAATCGAGGTGAGACAGAAAGTGGTTTTTAAGCCCTCAGAACACAGAATTTACTTTCACTAGGGAATTATATTTTATAAAAAAGTCCATAGGGCTAAAGTATTTGCTTAGCTAGTTAGTTTTTACATTCTCCGCTTAGTTATAATCGCATCATTCAATTCTGATTGACTCGACTCAATAATAATTTGGGTGTAATTAGTGGATAGTTAACACAAGTCTATGTAGGTTCGACACTCTACTTATTATTGTATTACCTGTATGTCCACATATACTTGCACGTGCATTTGGAAGAAAATTAATCAGATTAATATAAAAGTCTTGAGTGGCAATAAACATTTCAGTATGGTTGTTAATTTATCTTTTAGACCATTCAATCCGATCAACATTTTTATAGCTCAAACGTATAGAACTCCAAATTATACTCTGCATTAATATATAGTTGAAATTTATGCCGCAACACTAACAAATTAAACGTTTTGCTGAATAAAGTATTACGTAACAAAATTAGATATATCAGTAAAGTGCTTACTTTTGGAGAATTCATACAATGGAGTAGAGTGAGAAGCTCTCCCCTCTCTCTAATATTTCTAAACCATTTCCTAAGACCCTTCCAACATTGCCAACCTTCAACTCCAAATGACCACCTGCACAAAAAGCTACCCAAGCAAAAGAAACACTCCCACTCCCCTCCAGAATCAATTTCCAATGAAGGGCTAACAACCCCCACCCAGCCCCTGAAACTACCCAGAATAGAACCCTAACGGACATGGAGATGAGACCAGTTCACCCCAATGGCCTAACAAACATGATGAACTGCCCTAATACAAGTAACACAAAGAAAATGTCCTTCCTGGACACCTTAAAATCAAACCAAAATTGTGACAAAGACAGTAACCAAATCACAATGCAAAGTAACATAGACCTATACGAACTGGAGGATGAGATCAACAACTACCCAGATCCCGACCTCTTCATCCTAATCACTTCATCTGATAAGGAACGAGTCTACAAGAACTGGACCAATGCCCTCATCGTTAAAATATTTGGTAGACGAGTGGAGTACTATTTCCTTCAAAAGATAGTGCATGCAATATGGAAACCTACGGAGACCGTATCTCTTATTGATCTAGGAAGTGACTACCACTTAATAAAATTCATAAAGGTAGAAAATTATAGGAAAGCTCTACATGAAGGCCTGTGGTTCATTGGTAATCAAATTCTTTTGGTTAGAAATAGGAGCCCTGATTTGTAGCTTCAAAAGCCGCCCTGTCATACTTAGCTATTTGGGCAAGGCTCTCGGAACTTCCTACCAAATTCTATGACTATGATATATTGCAAAAAATTGGAGCAAAACTAGGACAACTAATACGAATAAATGTTTGCACTCCCAAAGAAAAATCACTCAAAACTTACATTGTTATTGGAAAATACATACAAAACATTACGTATGAAGGTTTTAATCTCCTTTGCACAAGTTGTGGAAGTCTTGTCCATGGCCAAAACCATGCCCACATCAAATCTCTAAACCAAAACACCAAGGAGCACTAGACAGCTAAGACCAATCCCATGGACAAACCCATAAACAGAACAAATTAGAGAGCATCACACACCAAATTGATCACTGGACCATATTATAACACAACAAAAAAATAAAAAACCTGCCCAACTACCACCAAAACCCTAACACTAGCAGCAGCCTACAGGGACCAAGTAGGGCTACCTCAAATCATATTATCGGCCAAATACATTGAAAACAAACAAGCCCAGATTCCACCATTTGCCAACCTAGCAACCCTAGGATCGATCCTACTACAAAACCAACGTATATTACCCCAAACCCTAAGGTCATCTCACCTCGACCAAAAACAAATACCTCTGCTGATTTTAATGACGCAGTTGATCATCCGAGGCCCATTCAAGTGGATGATGCACCCCAATCATGGATGGAACGCGGACTAATGGGCCAAGCCTTGAACATAAGCCTACAACCATAAGAGAGAGATATCATAGTCCAAATAGGAGACCAAGATACCTACCCCAAATAGAAGTGGAAGGACTCCAACCGGGGCTAAACCACATCATGATTCGACCATGGTTGCACTCAAATCATCTCTACCCCTACACATACCCTACGACACCAATGCCAGTCCCCCATCTATCACCATGGAGTCAACAAACATGGCCTCACCCCAACACTTACAATCCAACAAATCTGAACCTACCCCTTTATCCAAACCCTAACCATGCACCCCAACCTGCACCATTCCAGTAGACGAACCAACACATTGTTATGCCTCTAAATTCCAGCAACAACAACCAGACAACTACTCCCCATGCAGCAACTCTATCCCCCCAGCAAAACACAAACCAAACAATGATGGAAGAGAGGGAAAAAATGACGCTACACCAAACAAAGGAATATTGGAGCACGGAGTGTTACGATACCCCAAAAACAATGGTGTTCAAGGCAAGAAAAGAAAAATGATTCATCTTAAGTTGCCTAGTGGATTTTGTTGATACCTAATTTTTTCCTAAGTATTTTTATACCAAAATATTTCCAAAATAGCATATTGGTGCATATATAAGCACACCCAAGAGTTTTGACATTTTTAATAATTTTTAAAACCAACTTATTACTTATTTTAATACAACAAAATCCAATAATTATTCTCAAAATTATTATTTTGGTGAATAATTCATGTTTATTTTTACATTTACACCAAAATATAATTAAGGTAATTTTCGCAGATTTTTACAAGTTCATTTGGTATTTTTAAAGCTAAATTGCATATAGTTGCAATTATAGCCTATCTTATAATTAATGGCATTTTATGTTTATAAATTAGTCCCAGCATTTTTAAATTAATATTTATATAATATTCATTTACCCACTACTCTTAATTTGTTTTTAAAATCTGTATTACTATTATATAAAAATATAAAAGGGAAAATTGGCTATTTACGATTTGGCCTCAATTGCGTTTCAATTATAGCCAATTTGGCAACCCCAATTAACCCAATTTCAGAGGCCCAAAATTACCCATCCCAATTGCAAATTAACCTGACCCCTAACCCATTTGCCCGATCCGCCCGGCTCCCATTCAATCTAGGTCGTTGATCTAAATGATCAACGACCACATTTCATCCATTCCTTTTTAATTCTACCAACCCACCCTAACCCTAATCACTTATCACAAAATGCCGCCCTTGAAACCCCTCATATCTAAAACGCTCTCTAATCCCTCATGAACCCTAGCCGCCGCCTCTCAATTCCGCCGTAATCCATGGCCTCCCATGGCCATCAGAGATGTGTAATGGCCTCCCATGGCTCCTGTGTGTTCGCTTCCATGGTTTCACGGTCAAATCTCGAAGGAATTTGGTCCAATCATTGCCTGACTTCCACTCATGACCTTTCTTCAGTCGTCCCTGACTTTTCTCCGGCCAGCCATGGCCGTTCTACTCAGATCCTTGGTGCTCCTGGTTAGATCGTTAAATTTCAAGGCCTTTCTCATCTTTTTGGGTTCTTCGAAACCCTAATCTTTGGATTTTTTTTATTTTTCTTTCAGATCTGCTTTAGATCTATATTTGTCATGAGTGTTTAAATGTGTTCTCGAAAGTTCTTCAACTTTTCTTGCGAAAACGACCCTTCATTAGGGTTTTTCCTTTAAGTTTTCAAAAGATCTCTAATTCTTTAACGTGTTTATGTTTGGCTATGATTTGCTCATGATTTTTCATCTATCTATTTCATTCATGGTAAAAACCCTAATTCCTTTTTAGTTTATCCGTGTTCTGAAAGTTGTTTGTTTAAATGTGCATTTGTTCTTTGTTGCTGATTCTTTCTTCCTTGTTTTATTTGGAATTATTACCATCTTGAAAAACCTGGTTACTGTTAAAGCCCTATTTTTTCTCTAGAAATTTTCTCATTTTTGATCCTCCTATGAGACCTTTACTTGTTTTTGGCTCTCTTTATTTGCTTCACTGTGATTACAGGACCTGCTTGACTGCTGTGCTTCGAATAGTTTTCTTACTACTGAGCCCTAGCTTACCCTTACTACCATTGTATGTTTGTGTTGATTCTTTTTGTCAACTCGTTTAACACTGCATGCTTGTTCACTCCTTGCTATTTATGTAATAAAGTGCAGTATTATATTCCTTTCTTGTTTGATCTTGATTCCTTTGATCCTGTGACTAATTGCAAAAAAGTTTTCTTACGAGCCCTAATTTTCTACTCGTCTGTTTAAAATTAATTGATTCACTTCTTTTATTGTGATGTTTTACCTTGTTGAATCCCTTTCCCAAAATAAAACTATTTCGTACTTAGACTTAATTATTTACTTCATGCTTTTATTACCCTTTTTATGGCAATAATCAATCTGCCCCAAACTGATTTTCTTTCCTTAATTAGGCATGCTGACCTGTTAAGCAGTGTTTCCTTAATTTAAGGGGAATCACTTGGGTTAATTTGATTCTGAATGGTGATTGTTTCCATGCTTGAGTTTTAATTTTACTTATTACCTTATTTCCCTACACGTTTTCAAATCTATAAATACCTACTCTCTTCTCTTTCAAACACACGAACACACACGAACACAGACGAACAATCTGAGTTCAAAATACTCTCTTACACTTAAAAACTCTCTTTCTTTACTACTACTTGTGTTGTTACTTTGTCTAGCCGGCTGAAAGCCAAGGCTAGAACTGCGGACTCTTGTTTTCTCTATTCTTCTTCACTTTGCTTCTCTACTGGTATGTTCTAGTTAATTTTCAAGCTTCAACAACAACATGTTTTTCATTAATTACTCCAGTTTTCTGTTCATGGTGTAATACGTCCCTTTCCCTTGTAATTCAATATTTAATTTATGTGTACATCCTGTCAGTTGTTGGTTATTTATTTGATACTTTATGAATCTCAAACCCTCATATCCCCTTTATATGCTTTAAGTTATGGTTCAGAAACATGGCAATGTTTGAAATCATTGTCCATGGATATGAACTAGACCCTTTGGGCCCAAAGCTTTGTCAATTCCCCATCCTCACTCCCTTATTGTGTGTGTGCTGAGTAATAGCCCTGGCCTGCCAGTATTTCTGATTATTGTTCAGTCCATGGCTTGACCTCCAGTAGGTCTTTACTCCCTAAATGCTTGATCAACAGGTTTGGTCAGGGGTGTGCTAGTCTATTTTATGGCTGGGCATGACCACCAGCCTGCCTGGGTAGCCCATATCCCTTCTATTGCACTTACACTCATTCTTAGAATTTATGTTCTTCCCCTCTTGTGTGAGCCTTTCCTTGGGACCCTGGAGCTCCCTCTGACCATGGACACGTAAGGGCTGGCCCTTCCACACTCCACAACTCAATTTCTAATTAACATCTTGGGTGTATGCACTGCCTGGGGTTCCTGAAATCTCTTAGAACTCTGAAATACCCTAGATGAAAGAAGGCCTAGAAATATGGATCTCGGAAGTGGCTCAATCTCATATTATTAGGCCTTATGTTTGAATTAGGTTGCTCGGATGTAAATGAGGATTTCTGATGTATTTTTAAGTCCAGTTTATTTCTTTTGGGTTGTAATAACTTGTACAAACTCGGGGAACTTAGTAAAATGGGGGGATGGGATTTAATTTTTATGCATCAAGGGTTGAAATTCTGCCTATAGGAGTTTGTTATGATTTCTGCAATTTCACACCTAGAAATCATGCCTATAGGTTAACTTTCAATTTCTACAATTTCACGTCTATAAATCCTGCCTATAGGTTAACCTTTATTTCTGCAAACACACCTAGAAATCATGCCTATAGGTTAAATTTTAGCTTCTGCAAACTCACATCTAGAAATCATGCTTATAGGATTCATTCATAATTTCTGCATCTCCGCGCATAGATATCCTGCCTATAGGTCAACTTCTAATTGTTCTATATAAAAATACGATTTGTAGACTAATGCATTCTGCATTTATAAACACAACTAGGCAAACAGTTTGTAGGTTCAATAATAAAGGCTACCTATAGATACCATGTTCATAGGACCTTTTGTTAACATCTAAAAAGGTCTCCAAATCATTAAGCGTATGAAAATCATGCCTATAGGAAATCTCGAATCTGAATAGAGGTAATATTAACTGCCAAACTCGTAATGATCTGTTAAAATTGGTAACTCCTTTTAGTTTGCATCTTTTTCCTAAAATCAGTATATAACACGCCTAATTCTAATCTACACTTAGATGCTCAATCGGATCGGTTTTAGTCAACTGCATTTGAGTAAGCCTAGTGTAGACTTTTTCGCCTAAAAATAGGCGTTGAACCAGTCCGCTTGTCGCTTTATTTAATTAAGATCAAAGTCAGTACGTGTAAGACATGCTAAAATCTGTTATTTTTGATGATTTATGGAGGCATACTTGAGCCTTGATTGCTTGTCTGTTTCCCCTCTATTTTCATTTACTTGTTTTGGTTGAGGCCATAGCATTTTGTCCTTTGAAACTTCTAAAAGCCCCAAACCCCTTTTCCTTTAGGATTAGTCGTCCATTTGCCTCCGGGACTGATAGGATTGGGACGGGTAATAGCATGCAATAAGTAAATGATACCATTCCATGCTTTAATACCTTAACGGGGTGGGGAGGGTAGACATGGAGATGATGATCACACGATAACACTATGCATACAATTGGGTACCGATGTTGTGTGGATGATCCATGTAATGTATAAACCTAGGACTCCCCCCCCCCTCCCTCTTTAATAGTTGTTATTTTCAGATATTCAAAAGCTATCTAATTTTTAAACTCCCGCTTCTTTCCATTTTTTTAAGTTACTTGCCTCAATTATTTGACCCCTTTCCTTTACTTGTGTATCCCTTCTTTAATCACAAACTGCTTCTTTCAAAATTTCAGCACTTTTAAATTCTTTCGTGCTTCCTATTTGAAACTGTTATGTGAAAGTTTCTCGTATTCACAATGCTACTTGTTTGTTTACATTTAATGTCACAATTGTAGCATTGTCGGGAACCACACTAGTGGATCTTGAGGGGTGCCTAACACCTTTCCCTCAAGATAATTTCTAGCCCTTACCCAAACTCTGGTTTTCATCTTAAATTCTTTTTAAAAGTGTCCTAATGCACTATAATCATTAGGTGGTGACTCTCCAAATCCAAAACCCAATTCCAAAACGGGAATAGAGTTGTCCTCCCAAATGTCGTAAACCCGATTTCGCGAGAAAAAGGGGGCATCGACAACATGGCGATTGTCACGCCCCAACCTTGGGAGGCGCGACCGGCGCTCAATCAAGTGAACCCGACTGAGCAAGCCTGACCGAACACTTTCTACCCCAACTCAATAAGAATACGGAACTCATGCCTTTGCTTTATTTAGACGATAATACACGGTGTATACCACATTACTGGTTCATTTCATATCATAAAAATTTACCGTTCATAAGCTAGATTCATGGATTCTATTAGAGTTACGGCTTAAGGAGATCACAAGTTTAGGATTACAACATATACATATAGGGGACTCCCCGAAACCCGTACATAACCCACACTAGTGTCTTTGGAGCTTTTAAGGATACAACAGATAAGCATGACTATGCCGGCAACAAGGCCCCGGCTATACCTCAAAAGTGAAAAGTTTTAATAACAAAAGATACACCATATAGCCCCATGGAAGAATAAGGGGCTCACCGAGACTTCGAGTAGAAGAATGCTCCGCTACACACGGTCAGCACTATCTGCTATGGAGCCACCTACAATCATAACACGAATGTAGCGCCCCCGGCAAAAGGGGCGTCAGTACATTTGAATTGTACTGGTATGTATAACTGAACACCATTTTACTAGAAAGAACTATCAAATAGATACAAGCAATTAATACGAACAAATCAAAGAAGCAATTCATATAATTCTTCATACAATTTCCACAACACAGATTAGGGCAATTATGTCACGTGATCACCACTGTTCTTATTACCACCGCCATCTTGAGCGGAGTCCGGTCACGACCCGACCGGATAGGTCACCTCATTGGAGATATTACTCACGATCAATATTTTAGTTCCCTCATTCGGAATCCAATATCGGCACATTTCCACCATGTGTGCGACATGGTGTCCGATCATGACCCGACCGGCTAAGTCACCTCATTGGAGGCATTACTCAATTCTCATCAGTTAACACCTTCAAATATCTATCCCACACATATCAAGGATAATTCAAATTTACAAATCACAGGTAAATGAGCACATAGCTAGCATGAATAGTTCTTTGTTTCAATGTCGGCTTATAGCCCAAGTAATTCAACACTCAATTATACTTTTCATCATTCTCTAATTATCAAGATTCGTGCATTATTCACATTGAGGCACATCCTTAACGAATATGTATAGTTATATGCAATTCAATTAATGCGTAATGACAATCAACTATAGCCAATTTAACTCTTACCACACTTTTGAAATGACAACGGAGATCAATTTCTAATAAAAGGGGTTTTAGCCAAAGATACCTCAATAAAGCTTCTCCTTACTCTTTTACAAATTTTCGGAACTCTTAGCGCTTCGATCTACTGAGCAAGAATTTCAAATTAATATGAGAATTAGAGACGAAACTGAAGTTCTAGCTTGGTTCGAGCATATCGTCAAACACTAAAGGTGCATTCTGACCTTAGGCCCTTTTTGTGAGGAATTTCTATCATTTTGTACCCCCAATTGCCTACTTTTTAATTTTACTACTTTCCAATACTCTATGGTGGTATGCATGCAAGAGATTCATTCTCATACCCATGAATTACTTACCTAATGACCCCATATGGCTAAGTATACAAATATGAGCTGAGGTGATGGAGCCTTACCTCTTGGGATGAAGATTCAGGAGCCTTCGCTTGATTAGTTTCAAGGATATAGCAAGATTCTAAGGAGAATTTGATGGGGGGAACTTTCCACCTCCAAGACCCTCTTTCTCTCTCTAAAAATCTTAGAAAATATGCTTAGAATGAGCCATAATGTCGAATATATCTATAGGGAGGTCAGGTTAAAATTAGAAAATAGGAGCCCCGAGTAAAATATGCGATCGCATCTGCGATAGCAGAATGAACATGCGGTCCGCATAATGGATCGCAAAATGCCTCCCAAAAACCATACGTTCTGGCTAAGTCTGCTATAGTAATCGACCCGCATTCACGTTCTGTGGTCGCAAAGTGCACCACATAACTGACACTCACAAAATTCAAAGGAGAAAATGCGATGATTATGCGACCGTATTTCGACCGCATAACTGACTTAAATTTTAACCAACACTCTGACCCACTCTGCGGCAGATATGCGGCCCGCATACCTAATTTGCGGCCGCATTCTGGACCGCATTTCTTGCATTTTTTTCTGGAAACTTATTCTTGACTTTTTAATGCATTATTCAACCCAAAAGGTCCGCACCGCGGCGAGCAAGCTCGCCGCAAAGCATATTTACTAATTTCTAACACATGTTCCTAACTTAGCACCACGGGATCCGGGTTTTTGAGTAGGGATTTCACGGGGCCTTACAGCGACTCTGCTGGGAAATTCTTTAGGCTTTTACCATTGCACGCTATATGTGACTTTATTGCTTTCTTTTATTGCTTTTTTTTAATGCCTTTATTTGAAACTGACTTGTTTCTTCATTTTTTTTTCTTTAATTACTTTCGTTTACCACTTTCCCATCAATGTTGTTGTAATTTTGAGCAATCATTGTAAACGTTATTGTATGAATGTGAAAATACGTGTCAATTTGTTTCATTCTTGTAAACTGCATCTTCAACATCATATTCCACTCCTACTAAACAAATACTATAGCAACGCTTATAATGAGTAGTTGCGCGCTTCCAATACTATCACCCCCTAAATTTGGCAAAGGCATATTTGCGGTAAAACCAGTCGATCAGCGGTGTAGTCGACGGTTCTGTGCCTTTCCCTCTTGAGTTGTCCGCTCAATGGTACCTATCTAATACCTCAATAGAAACCTCACTCCTTTTAAATTGTACATGGATCATGGTCAAACCTAGCTGAGTCAGTTATATTGTCCACATAATGACTCATTAAGATAGCCTTGTCCAAAGGCTCCCGGGTATCCTTGAAACCCAAACGGACGCCTATATATTATGTGCATTTATTTGGAGAACTTAAGTGCTTGCTATGCTAATTATTGGTTTAAATAGTCGAGTCCGGTGGGGGTAAGGGCCTAACGCTTTATTTTGCAGAAAATGAGGCACGAAGTCCCCAGATTTGGCATGGTAACCAACATTCATCCAAGGCTACTGAATTGGTGGAAAGACCTCCATTCTAGTGATCAGACACTCGTCCGCAAGTACTTAGGGAATTTTCCTTTTCTTCCAGAGATTCAGCCTAACAACAGAATCATAGAGGTTGCGATATTGTTCTGGAAATGCTTCTATTTGCTTGAAGAAATAGGAGGTTTAGCTGTTATTCCTTGGGAGACTCCGGGTTTGCTTATGCCAGAGAATCGCAAAGGAAGGGGTTTCCTTAAGATGATGGGACTGAAAAAGAACCCAAACTTAACATGTTTGAAGACTCTTACATCCCATTTGACTATCTATACGAAAGGTACGGCCATAGCAAAACATATCGCACCTATTCAGATGAGTTTGCCATCATCTCATTGGGACATGTCCATAGAAGGGTCTTCGTTTTCATGTTTTGCTTTTTAGGATTGATGGTGTTCCCTATGAAGAAGGCTAGGATCCACACCAGACTGGCCATGGTAACCAAGACTTTGATGGAAGGGATTGGGGGCAAACTTTCAGTATAGTGCCCATGATCGTTGCTGAGATATACCGTGCCTTGAAAAACTGTTAACAACAGGGTAATCATTTTGAGGATTGCAACTTGTTACTTAAGCTATGGCTCATGAAACAACTCCAGAAAGGGGAATACCGACAAGAGATCCTACACCGAGATTGGGATGATCACATCGCCTTCCACCAGCCAAGGCGTATGAATTATATGCCTAAAATGTTCGCTCATCCAGAGGTAGCCATAGGATGCATAGAATTATTTGAAAATCTGAAAGAAGACCAGGTACAATGGATGTTTGAGTGGTTCCCCATGGATGAATTCATTATTCGGTCCCAAGATGCACCATTTCTCATACTAATTGGTTTGAGAGGAACTTATCCCTACGTTCCTCTCCGGGCTATGAGGTAGGCTGGAAGAAAGCAAATCATACCAAGGGTCGATAAAATAAGTCACTTCAGGGTTGATTTCCAGAACGATAATAGCCCTCATAGGTGCCAAGCTCAGCATTTGTGGCACTGCAAACTCGTTTTGTGGAAGGAATTTATTGAGCTAGACAGGTATTACGCTGGTTGTATGCCGCACTATTCGGATTGGTTAGAAGACAATGGCATGGGTCAGCCAGGATTCGTTCGAGGTCACGGAATTATCGACGAGCACGCTGAAGCACGAGTTAAGTATAAGAGAATTCGAGAGTGTGAAAATGAGCACCGAGAAATACAAGAAGCCCATCAGAAGCTGATTGAGGAGTGGAAAGACATGGCTGTCAGTGCCAACAAGCGACTTGGGTATTTGGAGCGGGGTCTAGTAGAGGTGGAAGGGAAGTTCATCAAAAGAATTGAAGATCTTCAAAATGCTGAAGGAAATGCAGGCGGACACCTGGCCCGAGATTATTCGCTGCTAGGACTACGCGAGCTGGTGAAGCTGTTCGAGGGAGACGAAGATGTCGAATCTGGGGAGGGTCCTTTTGGGACCAAGTAGTTAGGAGTCTTTTTATTTTTTTCTTTAATGATGTAATAAGGCCAATGGCCACTAGTGATATTTTAGTTTCTGTTATTTAGCGTTGTTTTGGATTCGTCTTATTTTTATCAATAAAATAAAGCAATTAGCATTATAAGTTCTCCAAAACTATTTGTCGCTAGGCCTACCTCGGGCACATGAGACACTAAATTAGGACGAGATTTACATATTTTCGCACAACATGTTTAAATACGGCAATCTTTTTTCCTCATAACTCACACTAACTTATTACATTTTTGTTTTTCTTTTATTTTTTCCCCTCCCCAAAGGTTAGTTCGTGCATTCTGGCACCATCGTCATACTCCGCAAGATCCAAGGGCCCTCTACGTCCTCCTCCTCCGAGTCCTATCCGGAACAAGAACAAAGGTAGAATGGGAGATCCAAGCGCCAGAAAAGAGATTGAAATGCCTCAGGGTACCCCGATTTCTGAGGAAACTGCTACTCAACTGGAGCAAAAGCTATTGAAGTTTCGAGAAGAACTGGATCAGGTTCGGAATTTGGCGAGCCTGTCATTTTCCCTCGCCGCTCCTGATGTCAACACCCAGAATCCTTCACCTCCACAAAACACCCCACAACCACAGATACAACTCACTCATACCCAATACTGCAACACATGCCACACTCCCAACAACACTCCACTACTCATTCCCGAGCCACTGAATGCCACAAATGACCATCTGTACAACACCCCTATCTTTGTGGATATTGTACCCCACTATATCCAACCAATATTAAATGCACCCGAGTTTGATGACAAAGACTCCCTTATCAAGAAATTAGTGGCAGAACTAAAGAAATTAACCAGCTGAGTTTAGGGCATGGAAGGTAACAAAGGTATTGAAGGATTAAATTATGAAGACATATGCATTCATCCAGAAGTTGAACTTCCGGAGGGGTACAAACCTCCCAAGTTTGAAATGTTTGATGGAACAGGAGATCCCAGAGTCCACCTGAGGACATATTGCGATAAGCTGGTTGGATTTGGAAGGGATGAGAAGATCTGTATGAAGCTCTTCATGAGAAGCCTGGAGGGAGATGCTTTATCCTGGTACATCAGTAAGGACCCCAAGAAATGGACGAGGTGGGTAAGCATAGCATCGGATTTCGTGGATAGATTCCAATTCAATACGGAGAACGCACCGGATGTATTCTACATATAGAATCTGAAGAAAAAGCCCATCGAAATATTCCGCGAGTATGCTACTCGTTGGAGGTCAAAAGCCCCAAAGGTCAGGCCGGCCCTAGAAGAAGAGAAAACGAATAGATTCTTCGTCCGGGCTCAGGTTTCCCAATATTATGAGAGGTTGATGATAATCGAGGGTCAAAAGTTCTCCGATATCATCAAACTCGGGGAAAGGATCGAAGAGGGCATTAAGAATGGTATGGTGACAAATCTTGAAGAATTGCAGGCCACCAATAAGGCTTCACATACTGGGGGCACATCCAAAAAGAAGGATGTAAGTGTCATAATGGTCGCACAGGGAGCCAAATCCCCACCAAAATACCACACATACCCATCACATCCACTTATATATCAGACCATCCCGAATTACCAAGCACCCGCATCCTCCTATCCACCTCCCGTTTACCAATCCTCTCCACCTCTCACATATCAGCCCACCTCACACAGATACTCTCAACCAGCACCTGTTTACCAAGCTTACAATGCTCAACCCTCTCTCTACCAATCACCACCCACCCGTCAAAATTTCTAAAGACCCAGGCTAAATTTTGACCGTAAACCTCTCAGACAATGCACAGCCATTGCTGAACCGATTGACCAGTTATATGAGAGACTTAAAGCTGCTGGTTACATTATTTCTATCCCAGCCAAAGCTCCATAAAATCCCTCCCAGTGGGCCAACCCCAACAAGACCTCTGTGTATCATTCTGGCATGAAGGGACACAACCTTGACGAGTACCGCTCATTGAAGGACAAGATCTAAACCCTGATCGACAATAAGGTCATAGTGGTCAAGGAGCCTGCTCCTAATGTTCGTAACAACCCTCCGCCTGACCACGAAGGTGGAGACATTTACATGATCGAGATCGAAGATGATTGGGACCCCAGAGGGTCAATAGGTTTGATTGTTGAGGGGGATGAACCAAAGAAACCGGCGGTTACACTTAACCCAATTGTTGTGCAAAATTAGCCCTCCAGCGATGATGAATTTAATATGTCTATACCTCTTGAATTTGATGCACCTCCTTCTGTAAAGGCGCATGGGCCAATTGAGGTTGAATTTGGAGTTCCAAAGACACCTGCACCCTTTGAAGTTGCTGTGTTACCACCAAGGGTGCCTATTCCTGTGGCAATGTCAAACATAACACCCTTCCACTCAAATGCCATACCATGGGATCACACTGCTGAAGCTAGGAGTAAAGGAAAGACCAAGACAGGAGAAACAATTGCCGCGCAATGATTGACCAGAATAGGGAGGGTTTACACCCTAGAGCACCTAGCCGAGCCCAGTAAGCAAGCCCCAGGACGGCCTATTGAAATAAGGCCCGACGATCTTTGGAGGAAAATACAGGCTAAGGAGTACTCGGTCACTGAATAGTTGAACGAAACACCAGCACAGATATCTATCCTAGCTCTTCTACAGAGTTCTGACGCTTACAAAAATGCCCTAATGAATATACTGAGCGAAGCTTATGTGCCCAGCAATATAACCGGGGTGAAATGGATAATATGGTGGGGCAAGTGCTGGAGAGCCATAAAATAACCTTCCACAAAGATGAGCTGCCGCCGGAAGGATTGAGCCACAACAAGGCACTGCACATCACCGTGCAATGCGAAGATTATTTCATTACTATAGTCCTGATCGATGGAGGATCGAGCCTCAATATCTGTCCGCTGATAACTCTTAGAACTTTGGGAAAAAGCCTACACGAGATCAAAGATGGGGCTATCAATGTCAAGGCCTTCGATGGGTCCCAGAGATCTATTATTGGAGAAATCAGCCTACGCTTACAAATGGGGCCAGCATGGTTCGACGTTGACTTCCAAGTAATAGACATCCCCGCATCCTACAATTGGTTGTTAGGATGACCCTGGATCCATAATGCTGGAGTCGTAGCATCGACCCTGAATCAGGCGATGAAGTTTGAATGGAATCACCAAAAGGTGATCATTCCTAGCGATGGTAATAACTCCATATATAGTCGCTAGACCATCCCAATGATCGGGGCAGAAGGATAATAGGCGGAGAAACATACCACCATATTGAAAAGGTCAACGCTATAGATAAGGGTAAGTGGTAGGATAGAATGATCGAATGTATCATGAATTGGTGTGGGTAAGAGCCTGGAAAGGGACTTGATAAAAAATCTTCAGGGGATCACTAAGCCCATCAAACTAAAGAAGCATGGTACTACATTTGGCTTAGGGTACGGTTATACTTGGGAAGAATTCCAGAGTTAATCGCCACCATGGCGCGGTCCCTACTATCCATTGGGGCTTCCGATACCTAGCCTGGAGCAAACCTTCCAATCGGCAGATACTATATATGGGTCAGAGGAAGATGAAGCATTGGCAGCCATGAAAAATCTATTCCTGGAGGATGATGATATGGACTGATGTGCTCTTTTCGAGGAGGAAGGGGAGTAAGGCCCTTCCATACAAGCTATGAACAGAGGAGACCGCCACATCAATTGGTCAATTAGGATTGTTAGGGCCCGGAAGGCTTCAGGGTAGTAAGGCTAAACAAAAGCACCATGCATCTCATTTTTTAGCTTACTTTACTAGTTGATTTTCTTTTCGCATTGTATTTAATTTCGAAAAGAGCTCTGATGTTTCAAACAATTATGAATTTAATCAAAGCATTTCAGTTTATCATATATTGCTCTTCTTATTTTCTCTATCATTTACTCTATTTTTACACAGCATTACTATTACTTACCTTGATGATGAACCAACGATTGTGACTTGCAACGCAACAAAAGGACACAGACTAAAAATAAGATGAGATACCTGAAGAGGTCATCAGAGAAGTTGAGAATTTTGAGAATAGACCTAAGTCTAACCTGGAAGAAAATGAGGTCATTAATTTGGGAGATACAGAAAATGTCAAAGAAACTCGCATCAATGTTCACCTGTCGCCATTAGAAAAGGAAGGATATACGGAATTTTTAAAGGAATATCAGGACATATTTGCCTGGTCGTATGATGATATGACTGGTCTCAGCACGTCCAACGTAGCTCATAAACTACCAACAGATCCAACCTGTTCGCCGGTAAAACAGAAGCTCAAGAATTCAAACCCGACATGAGTTTGAAATTCAAAGAAGAGGTTACTAAGCAGGTCAAAGCCAAAGTTCTCCGGGTGGTAAATATCCAACGTGGTTAGACAATATCGTGCCGGTACCAAAGAAGGACGAGAAGGTTAGAATCTGTGTTGACTACCGGGATCTTAACCGGGCCAGTCCCAAAGACGACTTCCCCTTGCCAAACATACACATTCTTATCGACAACTACGCCAAGCATGAGTTGCAGTCTTTTGTTTATTGTTTCTCCGGATACCATCAGATATGGATGGACAAGGAAGATGCAGAGAAAACGGCTTTCATCACGCCATGAGGGATGTATTGTTACAAAATAATGCTGTTTGGGTTAAAAAATGTTGGTGCCACCCATATGAGAGCCATGACTACTATCTTTCACGACATGATACACAATGAGATTGAGGTATATGTGGACGACGTCATCGTCAAATCCAAGAAATCCACTGATCAGATGAAAGATCTGAGAAAGTTCTTCAACAGACTGAGAAGGTACAATCTGAAACTAAATCCCGCCAAGTGTGCATTCGGGGTTCCTGCTAGAAAATTACTGGGTTTCATTATGAGTCGTCGAGGAATAGAATTGAATCCATCAAAAGTTAAAGCCATTCAGTAGTTTCCACTGCCAAAGAACAAGACAGATATAATGAGTTTCTTGGGAAGACTCAACTATATCAGCCGGTTTATAGCTCAGTCCACAGTCATTTGTGAACCCATCTTTAAAATGCTGAAGAAAGACGCTTCTACTAAATGGACTGAGGATTGTCAGAAAGCCTTCGACAGAATCAACAAATACAAGTCAATTGCCACCAGTCTTGGTTCCGCCCGAGGCAGGGAGGCCTCTATTGCTTTACCTCGCGGTTTTGGATGGAGCATTCGGTTGTGTTTTTGGACAACACGATGAAACGAGGAGGAAGGAGCAAGCCATCTACTATCTCAGTAAGAAGTTCACCCCGTACGTGGCCCGGTATTCTTTATTGGAGCGCACCTGTTGTGCTCTGACTTGGGTAGCTCAAAAATTGAGGCATTATTTCTGTGCCTACACTACTTACCTTATATCTAGGATGGACTCGCTGAAATATATCTTTTAGAAGCCCATGCCCACTGGCAAGCTCGACAAGTGGAAAATCTTGCTGAGTGAATTCGACATTGTTTACGTGACTCAGAAAGCAATCAAGGGTCAAGCCATAGCAGATCACCTTGCCGAGAATCCCGTCGGTGGAGAATACGAACCCTTGAAGACGTATTATGCTAATGAAGAAGTGTCTTTTGTAGGAGAAGATATTGCAGAATCCTATGATGGTTGGAGGTTGTTTTTCGACGGAGCCGTAAATTACAAAGGAGTTGGCATAGGAAAAGTCCTAGTATTAGAAACCGACCAGCATTACCAGATATCCGCCAAGCTCAGGTTCCCCTGCACAAACAATTTGGCCGAATAAGAAGCTTGCATCCTAGGGCTCAAGATGGCCATTTACATGAATATTCAGGAGCTTCTACTGATCGGGGATTCAGACTTGCTCATACATCATGTTCGAGAAGAGTGGGCAAACAAGAACTCTAAGATACTCCCCTACTTGTATCACATACAGGAACTAAGGAAAAGATTCGTAAAGACAGAATTTCAGCATGTCCCCAGGGTCCAGACTGAGTTCGCTGATGCATTGGCTACTCTGTCATCCATGATCCAACATCCATATATGAATTTCATTGATCCCATCCCAGTAAAGATTTATGGTCAACCAGCTTATTGTGCTCACATTGAGGAAAAAGAGGACGGAAAAACATGGTTCCATGACATCAAAGAGTATTTGACAACAGGAGAATATCCAGAGCTTGCCAATGCCACTCAAAAGCGCACACTTCGGAGACTATCCAACAATTTCTTTCACAGTGGGGGAATCCTGTATAGGAGGACTCCCGATTTGGGTTTACTAAGGTGTGTTGAAGCAAAAGAAGCATCCAGACTATTGGACGAAGTGCACATAGGGACTTGCAGGCCGCACATGAATGGTTTTGTCTTAGCAAAAAAGATACTCCGAGCAGGGTATTTTTGGATGACTATGGAAACAGACTGCATCCAGTACGTTCACAAATGCCATCGCTGTTAGATACATACAGATATGATAAAGGTTCCTACAAACGAGCTTACTGCAACAAGCTCACCATGGCCATTCGCCACCTGGGGAATGAACATCATTGGACCTATCGAGCTTGCCGAATCAAACGGGCACAGGTTCATCCTGGTGGCAATTGATTATTTTACCAAATGGGTCG
Organism: Nicotiana glauca; assembly: GCA_026770625.1. Taxonomy (NCBI): domain Eukaryota; kingdom Viridiplantae; phylum Streptophyta; class Magnoliopsida; order Solanales; family Solanaceae; genus Nicotiana; species Nicotiana glauca. The sequence goes on along the minus strand of MU739014.1, from coordinate 22,596 downwards.
AAGCAGCGTCGTATAGGGCAGTGACCAAGAAAGTTATGACAGATTTCGTCCGTGACCGTATTGTTTGCCGATTCGGAATTCTGGAATAAATCATCACTGATAATTGTTCCAATCTCAACAGCGATTTGATGAAAGCAATGTGTGAGGCATTTAGGATCAAACACAAGAATTCTACAGCTTACAGGCCTCAGATGAATGGAGCTATAGAAGCAGCCAACAAGAATATCAAGAAGATACTAAGGAAGATGGTCGAAAGTCACAAACAATGGCATGAGAAGTTATCATTCGCCTTACTCGTATACCGCACCATGGTCCGCACATTGACTGGGGAAACTCCCTGCATACTGGTTTATTGTACAGAGGCGGTCATCCCAGTTGAGGTAGAAATTCCCTCCTTGCGGATCATACAAGAAGCGGACTTGGACGACGTAGAATGGGTAAAAGGTCGCTACGAGCAGTTAGGACTTATAGATGGAAAAAGGATGAACGCAGTTTGTCACGGTCAGTTTTATAATAACAGAATGTCCAGAGCCTTCAACAAAAGAGTTAAGCCAAGGAAGTTTACACCAGTGCAGCTGGTGTTGAAGAAGATATTCCCACATCACGATGAAGCCAAGGGGAAATTCTCTCCCAACCAGCAAGGTCCGTACATGGTTCACCGAGTTCTAACTGGAGGAGCCCTTATTCTTGCAGAAATAGATGGAGAAGTTTGGCCAAAGCCGATCAACTCAGATGTAGTGAAACGATACTATGTGTAACCACTTATGATTCCCTTCATGATGTACTTTGAACTACGCTTGACCCGATTCCCATTTAGGAGGGGATACGTAGGCAGCCCTATGGATTCGGTCACAATTTAATAAAAATTTCATTTTCCCCTTACTATTGGAACTGGGGCAGAATTTTGAGGAGGACCCTCAAAATTCCAAAGTTAGTCTTCAGCGACTCATCGCCAGGGATGCCACCTCAGAAACTGCGGCAGAATTTTGAGGAGGACCCTATAAATTCTAGAGCAAGAGAGGTTGCAATGTCTTGAACCACGTCGCAGTCGTTGGTTCATCTAAAGAAAACTATTTTTTACTTGCATTATATTTACTAAATCATGCATAATCATTGCTCGAATTGCTGCTATTTAGCAATGCTACCCCAATGATACGCAACGTCGGAAGCCAGGGGAAAATGAACTAACCTTTCCCCTTTTGCAAAACTCACAATTTGTCTTTGGATGCAGGCACTCGACTTAAGATATCATCAGGTATATTTACGTACGCATACTTTTGCTAGAATGCAACTTCTCAGAATCATCACTTATCCGCAATCGCTCTCCGTACAGCCACGACATCATGATCAGCAATCAGCTAAGAAATCTCAATACTATTCGTCATTTTATTTTCCGCATTGCATAAAGCTACCTTTCTGCCTTCCGAGACTAAGCATTGTCTCCATCTGCATTTTTGCATTAAATAAGGCTACCTTTCTGCTTTTCGAGACTAAGCGCTGTCTCTATCTCTATTATCTGCATTGCATAAGGCTACCTTTCTGCCTTCCGAGACTAAGCGTTGTCTCCATCTGTATTATCTGCATTGCATAAGGCTACCTTTATGCCTTCTGAGACTAAGCATTGTCTCCATCTGCATTATCTGCATTGCATACGGCTACCTTTCTGCCTTCCGAGACTAAGTGTTATCTCTATCTACATTATCTGTATTGAATAAGGCTACCTTTCTGCCTTTCGAGACTAAGCGTTGTCTACATCCTGCTTTATCCGCATTATTTGCATAAGGCTATCTTTCTGCCTTCCGAGACTAAGCGTTGTCTCCATCTGCATTCTCTGCATTACATAAGGCTGCCTTTCTGCCTTCCGAGACTAAGTGTTTTCTCTATTTTGCATTATCTGCATAAGGCTACCTTTCTGCCTTCCGAGATTAAGCTCTACCTCCACTTGCATGGTTGAAACACCACCACTTTATCTTTCTTGCATGGTTGAAATATCGCCACCTCACATCTTACAATCGGCTGAAATATTGCTAAACTTTATTTAAATTCTACATCGGCTGAAAGATAGCTTGTTCATCTCCATCATCATCTATATTTATACTTTTTGTCGACTGAAATATCACCATTTTACTTTTTACGTTGGCTGAAACACGCATTGTTTGATTTAAATTTCTGTCGGCTGAAATATTGCCATTTACACTCTTTGCATCAGCTGAAACATCGCCCGTTTTATTTAAATTTCTGTCGGCTGAAATATCGCCATTTATATTTTTTGCATCAATTGAAACATCGCTGCTTTATTTAGATTTCCATCAACTGAAATATCGCCATTTACGTTTTTGCATCGGCTAAAATACCGCCATATATTGCATTTCATAGTTGAAATACCGCTGAATCTTGCATTTTATGGGCTAAAATACCGCCAAATCTTGCATTTCATGGGCTGAAATATCGCCAAACTATCCGAGGGCGTCATTGTTCGAGGGCATCATCTTCATAGCCCGAGAACATCATGTCATGGCCCTGAGGACTACTTTATATCCTGCACATCATCATTCAAAGGCATCATGGTTCAGAGGCACCATTACCAGAGCCTGAGAACATCATTTCATAGCCTACGAATCCTTTAATTTTGTGCTCCATGGCCCAGGACGTCATAGTCCGAGGACGTCATCCTAACTGTCCAAGGACAGCATTTATGGTCCAACGGGAACTTACATCACGTTTAAGTTTATGCACAATATACGCCCGTATTTTTTACTTGCAGGTACACCGGCTAGCAATGACCATCTCAGCATGAGCGATCCCGCTCCGGTCCCTACCGACGATCCAGCTTCAAACACCTCTTGCCCCCTAAACATCGTACCCATCTCTTTCAAATCGCCATCGGCATGTTACGTCAAAAGTTCCTGAACTACATACGGCCTGATTCCTATAATACCGGGAATATGTAGGCATCTCAGAAACCAGAACTCGGTCAAATTATTTTCAAATCGCCGCTTCCGGTCAAAATTGGCCATCATATCTTTACCCGACAACTCTTTCATCCTTCCCAGGTAAAGAGGGGCAGCTGTTGATACCTAATTTTTCCCTAAGTATTTTTATACCCAAATATTTCCAAAATAGCATATTGGTGCATATATAAGCACATCCAAGAGTTTTGGCATTTTTTAATAATTTTTAAAACCAACTTATTACCTATTTTAATACAACAAAATCCAATAATTATTCCCAAAATTATCATTTTGGTGAATAATTCATGTTTATTTTCACATTTACACCTAAATATAACTAAGGTAATTTTTGCATATTTTTACAAGTTCATTTGGTATTTTTAAAGTTAAATTGCACATAGTTGCAATTATAGCCTATCTTGTAATTTATGGCATTTTATGTTTATAAAATTAGTCCCAGGATTTTTAAATTAATATTTATATAATATTCATTTACCCAGTACTCTTAATTTGTTTTTAAAATTTGTATTACTATTTTATAAAAATATAAAAGGGAAAATTAGCTGTAAGGTCCCGTAAATAATTTTGGTCTCAAAACTTAGTAACCTGTAGTGTCGACTCCGAATATGTGTTAGGAATGTGTAGTGATTTAAGCCTTTAAAATTCAAAAGAATCAATTTTCTAGAAAAATTTTATTTATGCGGTCCAGAATGCGGTCGCAGATCAGCTATGCGGACCGCATTCCTACCGCAGAGTGAAGCAAAGAGTTGGTCTAAGTTGATGTCAAAAATGCGGTCCATTATACGACCGCATAATCGATATGCGGATCGTATTCCTGCCGCATAGTGGATCAGAGAGTTGGTCTAAATTGAAGTTGAAAATGCGGTCGAATATGCAATCGCAGAAGCAACTCTGCGGACCGCAAAAACCATTCTGCGATCGTAGAATGGTCGCAGAATGAGACAGAATAGCCCTGTGCTGGGAAATGAGTTCTGTGACAAATCTGCGGCCCACATACCTATTCTGTGGTCAGTTCTGCGATCGCATAGTTGACATCGAAGGGTTAATTTTTTAATTTTCATAACCCGACCCCATTTTGATATATAGCCTTTGGGGCTTCATATGGGGTCATTTCCTACTGATTATAGAGAGAGGTGAGAGCATTTTAGAGAGAGAAAGAGGAACCCAACATTTAAATCATCCAAATCTTGCATCAATCTTCAAGAGTCAAAGAACCCAATCACAAGTTCTTCATCTAAGAGGTAAGATTCTATACCCTAGGATTTAATTTCGAGTTTGGAGTATAAGATGGGGTATAGAGGTATGATTCTCGGGTGTATTAGTGTTGTGTATACATGCATTTACAACTTAGGTTTATGGGAAGATTGTTTAACTTAAATAAGTAAGATTGGTTTAGGGAATGAATGAAATCTTGAAAAGGAGATTTGAAATCAAGATGCTCATCTAGTATTTGATAAAATGCTCAAATGAGCTAGAGTTATGAATTTTCTAATTTTTGCTCAATTTTGCTATGTCTCAAAATAGATTGAAGTTGCTAGAATTTCCGGAACGTTGTAGTAACTTAAGGAAAAGCTCTTTGAGGTATGTATGGCTAACCTTGACCTTGTAGAATCGCCTTGTTGGTGTTCAAATGTTTGGTATGTGACACTCACATGAGTAAGTTGCGAAATTCGTGCGATTTGCATGGTTGTGATTATTATATGTGGTATTAGATGAAAAACAAATGACGTAAGGGAATTGTAAGTGATGCGACTGAAATAATTATGATATTAACATCTATGGCTTATCGTGGGCAAGTATTGTTGTAACGTGAAACACTTGTGAATTGTGGAATATGACGAACATAGTATCAATGGTTATGGAAACACCTATAAAAATTATTGTTGTTATTCCTCAAGAAGTGCTGTTGTGATCTTTGTGAATTGTTCATTGATGTTGTTGTGATTGTTTATTAATTGAAACTTTACGGTGGGATCGGGTTGCGCGCCGCAGCACGAAGTAATAAGGTGCGGGTTGTGGTAATAAGAGTGGCCGAGGTAATAAGGGTGGAAAGTGATCGAAATCACTGTTGAAATGAAAAGATGAGCAAGAATATGAAATCTATTGACGTGGAAATGTGGAAGGGAAACAGGAGAGTTTGTAAAACTTGTTTTGCTTGATTGTTCTTTCTTTATGGAAATTGATTGTTGTTTCTGTTACTGTTACTTATTTTTCTATGGCTTGAGTTTACTTGGAGCAAAGTTTGTTATACATACCAGTACAGTTCAAGTGTACTGACGTCCCTTTTGCCGGGGGCGCTGCATTCGTGTTATGATTGTAGGTGGATCTGCAGCAGGTATTCCAGCCCACCGATCGTAGTTCCCTCTTCGCCTTCCGTCAATTATTAGTGAGCCTCATTCCTCTCAGGGCCCTACGTGGCTGAGGCCGCTTGTTTCTGTAGTTTTATTTTGATGTCGTGTAAGGTATAGCCGGAGCCTTGTTACCGGCAAGTACTGTATTATCCCGTTGTATCTTTAGAGGCTCCGTAGACAGTGGATGTGGGTTAGAAGCTATGTATATTCATGTTTCTTTTGTTGGACAACGAATTGGTAATTTCACTAATTATTATGTATGTATGTTTTGAAAAAGGGTGATCTAAAATTAATTATATGGCTAGTTCTTGGAATGTTGAATAAGGAAAACAAGGGGTGGCTCATGGGTTAGGAAAGGCACCCAGGTCCTCTTGACTGGGGATACCCAGTCGAGCGCCGGTCATGTCCCTTGAGTTTGGGGCGTGACATTGGCTATTTACGATTTGGCCTCAATTGCATTTCAATTATAGCCAATTTGGCAACCCCAATTAACCCAATTTTAGAGGCCCAAAATTACCCAATCCAATTGCAAATTAACCCGACCCCTAACCCATTTGCCCAATCCGCCCGGCTCCCATTCAATCTAGGCCATTGATATAAATGATCAACGGCCACATTTCATTCATTCCTTTTTAATTCTACCATCCCACCCTAACCATAATCACTTCTCACCAAACGCCGCCCTTGAAACCTCTCGTCTCTAAAACGCTCTCTAATCCCTCATGAACCCTAGCTGTCGCCTCTCAATTCTGCCCTAATCCATGGCCTCCCATGGACATCGGAGATGTGTAATGACCTCCTATGGATCCTGAGTGTTCGCTTCCATGGTTTCACGGTCAAATCTCGAAGGAAGTTGGTCTAATAATGGCCTGACTTCCACATATGACCTTTCTCCGGTCGTCCCTGACTTTTCTCCGGCCAGCCATGACCGTTCGAGTCAGATCCTTGGTGCTCCTAGTTAGATCGTTAATTTCCAAGGCCTTTCTCACCTTTCTGGTTTCTTTGAAACCCTAATATTTGGATTTTTTTTATTTATCTTTCAGATATGCTTTAGATCTATACTTGTCATCAGTGTTTAAGTGTGTTCTGGAAAGTTCTTCAACTTTTCTTGCAAAAACAACCCTTCATTAGGGTTTTTCCTTTAAGTTTTCAAAAGATCTCTGATTCTTTAACGTGTTTATGTCTGGCTAACATTTGCTCATGATTTTTCCTCTATCTGTTTCATGCATGTTAAAACCCTAATTCCTTTTTAATTTATTCGAGTTCTGAAAGTTGTTTGTTTAAATGTACATTTGTTCTTTGTTGCTGATTATTTCTTCTTCGTTTAATTTGTTTAATTTTTAATTATTACCATCTTGAAAAACCTGGTTACTGTTAAAGCCCTAATTTTTCTCTAGAATTTTTTTCGTTTTTGTTCCTACTATGAGACCTTTACTTGTTTCTGACTCTCTTTATTTGCTTCAATGTGATTACCTGACCTGCTTCACAACTGTGCTTCGAATATTTTTCTTACTACTGAGCCCTAGCTTACCCTTACTGCCATTGTATGTTTGTGTTGCTTCTTTTTGCCAACTCGTTTAACACTGCATGCTTGTTCACTCCTTGCTATTTATGTAATAAAGTGCAGTATTATATTCTTTTCTTGTTTGATCTTGATTCCTTTGATCCTGTGACTGATTGCAAAAAAGTTTTCTTACGAGCCATAGTTTTCTACTCGTCTGTTTAAAATTAATTGATTCACTTTCTTTATTGTGATGTTTTACTTTGCTGAATCCATTTCCCAAAATAAACCTATTTCTTACTTAGACTTAATTATTTACTTCATGCTTTTACTACCCTTTTTATGGCAATAATCAATCTGCCCCAAACTGATTTTCTTTCCTTGATTAGGCCTATTGACCCGTTAAGCAGTGTTTCCTTAATTTAAGGGGAATCACTTGGGTTAATTTGATTCTGAATGGTGATTGTTTCCATGTTTGAGTTTTAATTTTACTTGTTACCTTATTTCCCTACACGTTTTCAAAGCTATAAATACCTACTCTCTTCTCTTTCAAACACACGAACACACACGAATAGAGACGAACAATCTGAGTTCAAAATACTCTCTTACACTTAAAAACTCTCTTTCTTTACTACTACTTGTGTTGTTGCTTTGTCTAGCCGGCTGAAAGCCAAGGCTAGAACTGCAGACTCCTATTTTCTCTATTCTTCTTCACTTTGCTTCTCTACTGGTATGTTCTAGATAATTTTCAAGCTTCAATAACAACATGTTTTTCATTAATTACTCCAGTTTTATGTTCATGTTTCTTCAGTTAACATGTGTTCCTAGCATGCTATAATATGTCCCTTTCCCTTGTAATTCAATGTTTAATTTATGTGTACATCCTGTCAGTTGTTGGTTATTTATTTGATACTTTATGAATCTCAAACCCTCATATCCCCTTTATATGATTTAAGTTATGGTTTAGAAACATGGCAATGTCTGAAATCATTGTCCATGGATATGAACTGGACCCTTTAGGCCCTAAGCTTTGTCAATTCCCCATCCCCATTCCCTTATTGTGTGTGTGCTGAGTAACAGCCTTGGCCTGCCAATATTTCTGACTATTGTTCAGGCCATTGCTTGACCTCCAGTAGTTCTTTACTCCCTAAATGCTTGATCAACAGGTTTGGTCAGGGGTGTGCCTGTCTATTTTATGGCTGGGCATGACCACCAGCCTGCCTGGGTAGCCCTTATCCCTTCTATTGCACTTACACTCATTCTTAGAATTTATGTTCTACCCCTCTTGTGTGAGCCTTGCCTTGGGACCCTGGAGCTCCCTCTGAACTTGGACACATAAGGGGCCCTTCCACACCCCACAACTCAATTTCTGATTAATATCTTGGGTGTATGCACTGCCTGGGGTTCCTGAAATCCCTTGGATCTCTGAAACACCCTAGATGAGAGAAGGCTTGGAAATTTGTATCTCGGAAGTGGCTCAATCTCATATTATTAGGCCTTATGTTTGAATTATGCTGCTCGGATGTAGCTGAGGATTTCTGATGTATTTTTAAGTCCAGTTTATTTCATTTGGGTTGTAATAACTTGTACACACTCGGGGAACTCAGTAAAAAAGGGGGATGGGATTTAATTTTTATGCATCAAGGGTAGAAATCCTGCCTATAGGAGTTTCTTATGATTTCTGCAGTTTCACACCTAGAAATCATTCCTATAGGTTAACTTTCAATTTCTACAATTTCACGCCTCGAAATCCTACCTATATGTTAACCTTTATTTCTGCAAACACACCTAGAAATCATCCCTATAGGTTAACTTTTAGCTTCTGCAAACTCACATCTAGAAATCATGCCTATAGGATTCGTTCATAATTTCTACATCTCCGCGCATAGATATCCTGCCTATAGGTCAACTTCTAATTGTTCTATATAAAAATGCGATCTGTAGACTACTATATTCTACATTTATAAGCACCACTAGGCAAACAGTTTGTAGGTTCAATAATAAAGGCCACCTATAGATACCATGTTCATAGGACCTTTTGTTAACATCTAAAAAGGTGTCCAAATCAGTAAGCGCATAGAAAGCATGCCTATAGGAAATCTCGAATCTGAATAGAGGTAATATTAATTGTTGAACTCGCAATGATCTGTTAAAATTGGTAACTCCTTTTAGTTTGCATATTTTTCCTAAAATTAGTATATAACACACCTAGTTCTAATCAACACTTAGATGCTCAATCGGATCGGTTTTAGTCAACTGCATTTGAGTAAGCCTAATACAGACTTTTTCGCCTAAAAATATGCATTGAACCAGTCCGCTCGCCGCTTTATTTAATTAAGACCAAAATCAGTAAGTGTAAAACATGCCAAACTCTATGATTTTTGATGATTTATGGAGGCATACTTGAGTGCTGATTGCTTGTATGTTTCCCCTCTATTTGCATTTACTTGTTTTGGTTGACGCCTTAGCTTTTTGTCATTTGAAACTTCTAAAAGCCCCAAACCCCTTTCCCTTTAGGATTAGTAGTCGATTTGCCTCCGGGACTGATAGGATTAGGACGGTAATTGCATGTAATAAGTAAGCGATACCATTCCGCGCTTTAATACCTTAACGGGGTGGGGAGGGTAGACATGGAGATGATGATCAAATGATAACACTATGCATACAATTGGGTACCGGTGTTGTGTGAATGATCCATGTGATGTATAAACCTAGGATCCCCCCCCCACCTCTTTATTAGTTGTTATTTTCAAATTTTCAAAAGCTATCAATTTTTTTAACTCCCGCTTATTTTCATTTCTTTCAAGTTACTTGCCTCAATTATTTGACCCCTTCCCTTTACTTGTGTATCCCTTTTTTAGTCACAAACTTCTTCTTTCCAAATTTCAGCACTTTTAAATTCTTTCGTGCTTCCTTTTTGAAATTTTTATGTGAAAGTTTCTCGTATTAACAATGCTTGCTTGTCTACTTGTTTGTTTACATTTAAAGTCACAATTGTAGCATGGCCGGGAACCACACTAGTGGATCTTGAGGGGTGCCTAACACCTTCCCCTCGAGATAATTTCTAGCCCTTACCCAAACTCTGGTTTTCATCTCAAATTCTTTTTAAAAGTGTCCTAATCCACTATAATCATTAGGTGGAGACTCTCCAAATCCAAAATCCAATTCCCAAACGGGAATAGTGTTGTCCTCCCAAATGTCGTAAACACGATTTCGCGAGAAAAAGGAGGCGTCGACAGATTTGAGGAAGTGCTCCATATCTATCAGGAAAATGAGCTCGCCAAGCATATACCAACATGTAGTGGTGCTAGTGCCAACAATGTTTTCGCACTACTGGACTCATAAGGATAATCCGATGAAAGACCTAAGCCTTTCCAGCAGCCGTGAAGGAGGAGAACCAATAAGAAATACAAGTAGGAATATGATATTCTGGAATTGTAGAGGTGCAAGTAGAATAGATTTTAGGAGAGTTTCTAGAGCAATGTTGGACTACCATAGACCTAGTATTGTATCCCTACTGGAAACAAAGTTAGACGACCATCATTTCTTTGTGCAAGATTTTGGTTATTCTAGCCTCATTCAAATGCCCGCTAATGGAAACTCTGGAGGTATTGTGCTCATGTGGAACAATGGAGATACTATGGTGGATCAAATCAGAGGGACGGACTAAGAAATACACGCCATGGGTAAGGTAAGTAACTCTACAAAGAGCAGGTTGTGTTCTATTATTTATGTTAGCAATTTATCAGAGGAGAGGCTAATTCTATGGGAAAACCTCAAGACTGTGGCTAATAGTTTTAAAGGGCCATGGTTAGTGGCGGGAGACGTTAATGTAGACACTCACCCATTTGAAAAATTTGAAGGTTTACACGTCAATAATAATCATAAGTCTTACTTCCTAGAATGTATGGACTACAGCAGTCTAATTGACCTAGGGTTTAAGTGTCCAAAGTTTACTTAGACAAATAAAAAAAGAATTGTAATAAAACAATTATGGAATGAGTTGATAGATGTATAGAAAACACGGAATGGTTAGAATTATTTCAGGACGCCAGTGCTAAACAACTAACTAGAACCCACTCGGACCATTGCCCATTAAAATATCATGCCTCAAACCTGGGCCTAGACGTAACACACCACTCGACGCCTGACTACATGTGACCGAGTGAACCAACGGGCTGGCTGAATCAACTTGTGGTATCATAACATACTGAATGCGGAAGATAAACTAACACATGCTGATATACTGAAAGTTTGGATGATATAAATCAAACTGCGGAAATACTAATACAATTTTGAAACATATTTGTAGACAACATAACTTAATATGAAATGCCTGTGACTCTGTCTAACTATTACTCTAGCCCATGGAGCCTCTAATTTGTACTGAAAACACTGACAGTCTGAAAATACTGAAGATTGTAGTAATGATAATGCCCCGAAAGAACTGGGGATCACCAAATAGTTGGTACGAGAATCCTAGTGCTCTGAATCATCAACCTATAAATCATTACCAACATCGTGAGATGCAAGCCCCGGGAAAAAGGGACATCAGTACATTTGAATTTTACTGGTATGTAAAGCAACTGAAATAAAGAATTATAAATGATGAAACTGAAACTGCGAATCGATAATTGATACTGAAAGGATAAGTATTAAAATAGAACTCGAAACAATAATTGATAGCTGATAACTGATAACTAAAATGGTAATTGATAATTGATAACTGAAATGATAATTGAACCGATAACTAATAATTGATAACAAAAATAATAACTGATAACTGAACTGATAACTGACAAGTGAACTGATAACTGATAACTGAACTGAACAAAGAAAGTAAGGATATAAATATTCCCACTTATGAATGATGAACAACCTATTTATCTGAATATTAATCAGCGGCCTCAGGCATAAAACATATGTGCATAAACTGCGGCCTCAAGCCAAAGTATACATGTACATAACTACGAGATGAGGTCTAAAATTCATAAAGCATAAACTGCGGCCTCAGGCCCAAAGATGCATAAAGCATAAACTGAGGCCTCAGGTACAAATACAGGTGTTTAACATTCAGGAACTGAGAATCATACTGCAATACATGACAGTAAAATACTGAATTAAACTAAGTTGCATGATACTGGAATATTGGATTACACTAAGTTACATAATACTGAAATACTGAATATGACTAGACTGAGACATGTATTCTTGAACTGATTATGAACAATGAAACTTCCACTGCTTATGGTAAACTGAGTAATCTATACTAAGACTCGGGGGCATCAAACCCAAGTCTATATTGAATACGCATTGACCTCACAACATTCAGAATGAAAGTGGTGAAATAGTTATGAAGCTAGAGAATAGAACTTCTGCAACTATTCATGGAACTAGGCTAAACTATAATTCTGAGGCAATTAGCGATGTCGTAAAAGAAACGTAGTGTAGGGAGAATCATTAAAATTCCCAAATATAGAGAGTTAGCCTCACATACCTTAACTTCCTACTCTTGAGTGTAATACAATATTCGCCAACCCATTCAATTAGTGTAGGGAGAATCATTAAAATTCCCAAATATAGAGAGTTAGCCTCACATACCTTAACTTCCTACTCTTGAGTGTAATACAATATTCGCCAACCCTTTCAACTTTAAGCTATATCAATGCAAGTCAAAGAGATTCCATATAAATAATAATACTCATGTTTTGGTCACTTAAGCATCTTATCAAATACTTGGTGACAATAACACTTCATAGTCCTTATTAATGGTGTCTCGACACCCAACAACCAATTATCTTGTTCCTACTTAAAGTCACAAACGATTATAATAAACATTATTCTTCATCACCCATAAGGTAAACAACACCCTCAACAATTAATTAACAATCACCACCCCAACCCTATAATCGTTCATGCTTTTCTATCAAACCCATCAACTCATATCTCATAAAATAGGGTTTATAATCATTAAACCAATGCTAGAATCAATTTGGGAGCGAAGACATTACCTCATTGAAATCCAGTCCCCTTGAATTCAAGTTCTGCGGTTCCTTCTCTCAACAATGAGGTCCTATCGAATATCTATTGATATGGAGGGTTTACCCATGTTAAAAATATGTTGGGAAATTAAAATTAACATATAATCACCCTTAGAACTTACCTTGGGTGGTGGATGGACCCTTAAGGAGTTATGTTTTTGAGAGATTTCCTTTCTAAAGCAAGTTTTTATGTTTTGGGTCTATGGGGGACAAAATAAGGCTAAAAATGACTTCCCAAGTCATCCACCACGTCCCGGTTGGCACGACCATGGTCCTGACTGCGGTAAATCACTAGGACACTGCCTCACCACAGCGGTCGAGGTAAAAATGTTGTTGTACACTATTCTCTAAAACAGGAATAACATTTTGTACAGCGATCCGTTTGGGCCCCACAATATATCGTTGGATAGATATTTCAAAGGCCTAAAAATTTCATTCTTTGTTTTTTCCCAAATTCCTTACACATTTTCACTAAACCTTGCAGGAAGATGGACCTTCTGTAAACTTAGTCGATTTCGTCAAATCTTATGCACCTCACTCTCCGTCTTGATTCAAAAACAACTATTTTCACCCATAATCATCCCGATTGAACTTCACATGTGTAAAATATCAAATTAATACCCATTTAATATGTCAACACCTAGTCTGAATGTATGAGATGTTACATTATCTGCCCCTTGGGATCATTCATCCTCGAATGATTGTCCTGATTATAACCCCCGCTAACTTCGAACCTTAAACGGTCTGGTGGAAACATGGACTTTCATTAACACTTGCATACTAAACATAATGAATACATGATTACTGAATTTTGTATATGCTAAACTTAATGACTGCTGCATTTACTGAATATTGGTCTGCCATGGATACATGAATACAGACTAACATGGATATTCGAATATTAAACTGGCACAAATATTTGAGAATTGAACTAAAATCAATATTAGATTACTAAGCTAGCATGAATATCTAAGTATTGGACTGACATGAGTAGTTGAGTATTGAACTGACTTGAGTATCTGAGTACTGAACTGGCATGAGTATCTGACTACTGAACTGACATGAGTATCTGACTACTGAACTGGCATGAGTATCTAAGTACTGAACTGACGTGAGTATTTGAGTACTGACTGGCATGAGTATCTGAGACTAAACTGACATGAGTATTTGAGTACTGAACTGACATGAGTATTTGAGTACTGAACTGACATGAGTATTTGAGTACTGAACTTGCATGAGTATCTGAGTGCTGGAAACTTGAATATTATAACATGACACGTGAAATACTGGATGTACCACCACTAATTCTTGTGGCAACTCTAACTCATAAGGTAATTCACCCATCCTTCACTATATTCTATAATCTATATGGCCTAATATAGTAGGGGATATGCTTCTCCTTCTTCCCAAATCTAATAACGCCTTTCATAGGCTAAAGTTTCAGAAATACCCAATCATCAACTTGAAACTCTAGGTCTCTATGTCGTACCCTCGAATAGGACTTTCGGCAGCTCCGGGTAGTCTTTAAATGCTCTTGAATAGACTTAACTTTCTCTATAGTCTGATAGACCAAATTTGGTCCCAACAACTCCGCTTCGCCAACTTCGGACCAACTAATTAACAGTCTACGCCTTCGCCCATATAAATCATGCTTTCAAAATGAGCGATATAATCCTATTTTAAGGTCCATATTTACCATCTCCACTAAAGGATGTCTATTTTGTGATAAAACACTAGGCTTTCTGATGCCCGGTTTTCACTTGCTAACATTTTGGACAATTTGGCCACAAGGTCTGTGACGTTCTTTCTCATGTTGGTCCACCAATAAACCTCCTTAAGACCATGATACATATTTTGTAACCCGGATGGAAAGAATACCTAGAATTATGGATTTCTAACATGATCTTCCCTCTTTAAGTCCATCTATGTCTGGAACACACGATCTGTCTTGGTACCTAAAAATTCCATCATCTCCCTCTTATTAAAAAGCCATCGTCTTATACTTTTGATCTCCTCTTTCAACTGAAACACGTAGGGATCATCAAATTGTTTCTCCTTCTCAGTGGCTACTAAGGGGGAACAAGTCCTATTTTAGACAACAACTCCGTCATCTTTAGAGTCCGAAGTCAAACTTCTATCTTGGCTGGTGATCTTCTTTTACCGGAGTTCTCTTATCTACCTCAATCATGAGTTATACTTCCCACACTTTATCTTCTTAAGAACTTCCTAAAAACACTTATAGAATTGTTGTGAGCTAAGTCTTTAACCAGTACTCCGAAGACTAGAGTCTGGTGCAATGGCACTACCCTCGTGATACATAACTGGGCATGATTTTATAGCTTTCTGTGATCACTTTATCATCAATAACTAAACTTAGTGATCATTCTACTCACTTTTTTGTTCTTACACATGCTAGACATAATCCGTGTGGTAATTATACAATTGTCCCTCATTACCGAACAGATTTTCATTTTCATATCCTATGTTGCTATTTCGAGTTTCAAAACTCCAACTGGACTTACTGAAAATTTTCACATCACCCCTTAGACCAAAGGTATTATACTTGTGGATCCTTCTCTTTTTTGCTGGGATACAAATAACTTTCCTTATTCTTTGCAATTCTCTGCACTCTACGTCAATGATGACTCTTCTTCCAACTTACTTCTGAGAAATCTTTCTTACTAGGAGAAAAACTAGATTATTCACTTAACGAAAAGCTAATGTATTAACAACTATCATATACAATCTTAATAATTTAACTCTGCTCACACTGTCAATCCTGCAGAAACCACATTACGATATTTCCTAAAGGCTATTCTTCTATAGTTAGTGCTCCCACTGCTAGCTAATATTTTTTTCCCACTGCTACTATACTTCGAGTTTAAATTAAACTCTTTGGGTTCTAACACGCGTTCAGTATTTCAAATTGTCATCCACTCATTAGAGTTAACCTGGTTAAGTGAATCAAATTGTACCTTTACTAGCTCTGCTAAAAGTGCTAATTCACTGTATCAACTCAAAACTTACTTACTATTGTTTTACTAACCACCTGCTACCATTATGTTTTTTTACTCTGCTTTGAATAACTAAAGTGAAGCATAAGGTTATTCTAACTTGCCTCAGCATCTGGCCCTGTTCTTTGGTCGCATACTTTCCCTTTTTTTCCTCCTAAACTATGTGCATGGATCACACTTAGGGAAAGTTCATCTATCTTAAACAAAATTGGAATATCTAACCCCCAAACTTTCTATACAATACAAAATCATATCATACTATAAACATCCTGGGTAATCATTTAGTCACATAACATAAGAGGCCGCTACCATAGCATTTATCTTACATCAGTAGCTGCTTCTTATAGTAACTTACAAACGTTGTACTTCTAGATCTGATTTGAATAAATATGAACAACATAAAATCGTTACCTGAAATTCACTATTGGCTACTCTTGGTTCTCATTTCATACATCATATCTTCTAGTCATTTGCATGAGTTATAAGAAATCACATCTTTGGTAATAACAAACGTTTCTGACTCCTAGGTGTTTTACCCTTAGGCTCTTTTCTGTCTAAAAGTATAGTGACCAATGTTAAGGTCTGACATCTGAACTATCATCATCCAACTTGTGGCTCAATTTCCAAAAATTAAAAAAAAAATTGTTGTAGGAGGTAAAACACATACGAATACACTACCATGTACAAACTTATCCTTCAAAGTACACCATCATCTGATAAATCATTTTCTCCACCATCTAGCAATTCTTCAGTCTTAATCCCTAAAACATGCGAAGATTTTGCTATAATCATTGTTACTTACATTTTCTTTCAGCATCCATATGCATAATTGTATACTCACAAGTCTCTAAAATTTTTGATAAATTGAAAATTGGAGATCTGATAACTGAATAACAAATAATTGTCTTACTAAATAACCATAAACCTGCTAACTGAAAGACAGTATAACTGGTAGCTGAGGTAAACTAATAACCATAAAACATGATAACTGCTTCTGTACTTTCTGCTAAGGTCATGCTCGAATCTGTACTACTATACATTGCATCCCACTTTAACATCCTCTTAAGTCTCAAATTTACCAACTTATACTCCATAATTATACCCCAATGGGCAGTAATCCTCTATAGGACTTTAGGTTTCTCCTGCGCGTCTCTTAGGCATCCAATACATTTGGAATTCATTATGAAGAGAAGTTTAACTATTGCTCTAAGCTCCATGACACGATCTAGAGTAGAAAGAAGTGAAACAATCCTGAATGTCTTGGTAGTTAACCGTTTATATGAGTAGACGACAAACACATATAAAGGAAACTCCACTAGACATGGCTTTATAGACTCCCTAGGACACTTGAACCTAGTGCTCTGATACCAAGCTTTGTCACGCCCCGAATCGGGGCCTGGACATAACACGGCACTCGGTGCCTGACTACATGTGACCAAGCGAACCAACTAGCTAGCTGAATCAACATGTGGTATCATAACATACTGAAGCCAGAAGATAAACTAACACATGTTGATACACTGAAAGTCTGGATGATATAAATCAAAGTGCGAAAATACTAATACAATTCTGAAACATATTTGTAGCCAACATAGCTTAACATGAAAAGACCGTGACTCTGTCTGACTGATACTCTAGTCTATGATGCCTCTAATTTGTACTGAAAATACTAACTGTCTGAAAATACTAAAGACTGTAGTAATGATAATTCCCCAAAAGAACTGGGGATCACCAAATAGCTGGTACAAGAATCCTAGCGCTCTGAATCATCAACCTATAAATCATTACCTGCATCGTGAGATGCAGGCCTCGAGCAAAAGGGACATTAGTTGAATTGCACTGGTATGTAAAGCAACAGAAAAAAAGAAGTATAAATGATGAACTGAAATTGAGAATCGATAATTGATACTGAAATGATAACTATTGAAATAAGAACTGAAATGATAACTAATAGCTTATAACTGATAACTAAAATAATAACTGATAATTGATAACTGAAATGATAACTGAACCGATAAGTGATAATAGATAACTAAAATAATAACTGATAAGTGAAGTGATAACTGACAACTGAACTAATAACTGGTAACTCAAATGATAACTGATAACTGAACTGAACAAAGGAAGTAAGGATATGCATACTCCCTCTTCTGAATGATGAACAACCCGTTTATCTTAATTTTAAACTGCGGCCTCAGGCCCAATATATATGTGCACAAACTGCAGCCTTAGGACCAAGTATACTTATACATAACTGCAACCTCAAGTCCAAAATTCATAAAGCATAAACTGCAGCCTCAGGCCCAAAGATGCATAAAGCATAAACTGCAGCCTCGGGCCCAAAGATGTATAAAGCATAAATTGCGGCCTTAGGCCCAAATACAGTTGTTCAACATTCAGGAACTGAGAATCATACTGCAATACATGACAGTAAAATAATGAATTACACTGAGTTGCATGATACTAGAATACTAGATCACACTGAGTTACATAATACTGGAATACTGAATAGGAATAGACTAAGACATGTATTCTTGAACTGATTATGAACACTGAAACTTTAACTGCTTGTGGCATACTGAGTAATCTATACTAAGACTCGGGGGCGTCAAACCCAAGTCTATATTGAATACACATTGAGCTCACAACGTTCAGAATGAAAGTGGTGAACAAGTTATGAAGATAGAGAATAGAAGTTCTGCAACTATTCAAGGAACTAGGCTAAACTATATTTCTGAGGCAATTAGTGACGTCGTAAAGAAACATACTGTAGGGAGAATCATTAAAATTCCCAAACATAGAGAGTTATCCTCACATACTTTAACTTCCTTCTATTGAGTATAATACAACATTCGCCAATCCTTTCAACTCTAACCTCTATCAATACAAGTCAACGGGATTCCATATTAACAATAATACTCATGTTTTGGTCACTTAAGCATATTATCAAACACTTGGTGAGACTAAAGCATAATAGTCCTTATTAATGGTGTCTCTACACCCAGCAACCCATTCTCTTGTTCCTACTTAAATTCTAAAGTCTTTAAACGATTATAATCAACATTATTCTTCATCACCCATAAAGTAAACAACACCCTTAACCAATAATCAACAATCAACACCTCAACCCTATAATCGTTCTTTTTTTTAATCAAACCCATCAACTCATGTCTCATAAACTAGGGTTTATAATCATTAAACAAATTCTAGAATCAATTAGGGAGTGAAGACATTACCTCTTCGAAGTCCAATCCCCTTGAATTCAAGTTCTAGGGTTCTTTCTCTCAACAATGAGGTCCCAATCGAATATCTAATTATATGGAGGGTAAACCATGTTAATAAGATATTGGAAAATTGAAATTAACTCAGAATCACCATTAAAACTTACCTTGGGTGGTGGATGGACCCTTAAGGAGTTAGGTTTTTGAGAGCCTTCCTTTCTAGAGCAAGTTTTTATGATTTGGGGCTGTGGGGGACGAAATAAGGCTAAAACCTGACTTCCCAAGTCATCCACCGCGTCCCGATTGGTGCGTCTCGACCGCGGTAAATCGCTGGGACACTGCCTCGCCACCGCGGTCGCCGTAAAAACACGGCAGAACCGTGGTGGTTGCACACTATTCTGTAAAACGGGCATAACATTTTGTACAGATCTTCGTTTGGGCTCCACAATATATCGTTGGAAAGCTATTTCAAAGGCCTAAAATTTCATGCTTTGTGTTTTCCCTAATTCCTTTCACATTTTTACTAAACCCTACTGGAAGACGGACCTTCTTTAAACTTAGTCGATTTTGTCAAATCTTATGCACCTCACTCTCCGTCTTGATTCTAAAATAACTATTTTCACCCATAATAATCCCGATGGGACTTCACATGTATAAAATATCTAATTAATATCCATTTAATATGTCCACACCTAGTTCGAATGTACAGGATGTTACATAAAATTAGACCTATTTAAAAGCTTCTCCGCTAATTTCAATATTTTCTGAGTCGAGTCTATGTGGTTATCCCACCCTACCTTCAAAACCTAATGGAAAGTTGTTGGATGGGTCAACCAAATAAAACTAAAGCCATAGACATTTTTTGTACTCGGGTAAGGGTTTGGAACCAAAATAATTTTGGCAACATCTTCAAATGAAAGAACAAAAACTATCAAGATTAAAAGGGATCTAGAATTCTCAAAGATTCCCTCACACCCAATTCCTAATAAACCTCGAGAATGAGCTCCTAAACAAATATAAGTTACTACTCATGCAGGAGGATGAATTCAGGAAAATGAAATCTAGGGTTCAGTGAGTCCAGGACGGGGACACGAACACAAAAAATTTTCCATATCACTACTATGCAAAGAAGAAGGAAAAATAGAATCCTCTGTTTAAAAGATGAAACGGGAAACTGCTACCAAGATCAAAATCAAATAAAAGACCTCATTACTAAATATTACATGGACCTGTACTCTACAGGGCATAAACAATCCACTCTTAACATAATTTATATGAACTACAACATTAAAATTAGTGAACATGACCACCCATACCTAAGTAGTACCCCTACTGTAGAGGAAATAAAAGAGGCATTGGATTCCTTTAAACCCTACAAATCCCCTGGTCCGACGGCCTCCACCCTTTTATCTACCAAAAATATTGGAAGGAGACTAGTAATCATCTTATCAACTTCTGTCAGGAAGTGTTTAAATCTAAGAGAATACTGAAAAGCATGAACAACACCTTTGTCTGTCTTATTTCCAAATGTCAAAATACGAAGACAATAAGACAATTCAGACCTATAAGCTTATGCAACACGACCTATAAGATAGTCACAAAGATTATTGTTAACCGGGTCAAACCAATCCTAACTAACCTCATCCACCCTACCCAAACTAGATTTATAAAGGTAATAAGAGCGGCAGACAATACCATAATCATTCATAGGTACTAAACAACTTCAAAAGAACTAAAGGTAAAAAATTCAAAATGTTGATTAAATGTATCAAGAAAAAGGCTTTTGATAAGTCTTTTATTAGATATTCCCTCTCTTCTGTTAACTTCCCCCTGATATTGTTGAGATCATAATGTCTAGCATTACCACCACCTCACGACTATCATGATCAATGGGTCCAAAATCAAATTTTTTTAACCTTCAAGGGGCATCCAGCAGGGTGACCCACTATCCCCGTACATATTTATTATATGTATGGAAATGCTATCAAGACTAATTGACCATGAACTGCTGTAGGTGGACACCTATAAGGATAGCCCCCAAAAATCTTGAACTATCTCACTTATTCTTTGTCGATGACCTAATCCTTCTATCTGAAGCTAAGCATATGAGTTACAAGTAGAATATCGACACTACCAATAAGCTCTGTGGGCCTCAGGTCGATCCATTGATTTTGGGAAACCAAAGATTGTGTTCTTTAAGAACACCCCAAACGACATTAGAAACCATATTAGTAACTTTTTCTCAATGAGACATGCTAGTAATTTTGGGGAATACCTAGGATTCCCAATTCCAAACAATAACCCAAATAAAAAAGACTTCCAATTCATCCTTAACCATATGAACACTAGGCTAAAGGGCTGAAAAACTAAGTTTTTAACCATGGCCGGTAGATCAACCCTTATCAAAGCAACCTTAGCGAAAATTCTAAATCACGCCATGAAAATTTATGACCTGCCCAAGACAACCCTAAATAAAATTGACTTTATCCAAAAACATATCCTATGGGGTAGTACGGAAGAGAAAAGAAAATTCCATCTGGCTAGATGGAGCATAGTCACAATGCCAAAAAAAAGAGGTGGTTTGGCATCCCCAACACCCACTGAAAACACTCCTCCTTTAATGTGACTTTAGCTTGGAGATATAAAAAAGATAAAGAGCCCATGTGGGTCACAACCCTAACTAGCAAATATGGCAATAGGAAAAGTAAAAACTTAGGATCTCATGCCTGGAAAGTCATTATGAAGGGATCTATAATTTGTGATATGAATTCCAAATGGCTGGTGGGCAATGGGAAGGATATCAGTGTCAGGCAGGACAGGTGGATAACCTAGATGGGCCCCTGAGAGACTATATCCAGGGCCACCTATCTACCTAGGATCATAACCTAAAACTCATCAATATTATCAAATATGGGACATTCAAGGACCTATCTTTTGAAATCCCCAAAGAACTCATCTCCAAAATAAAGAGCACTTACATCAAACAATCCCTACCCCTAACGGATATATTAGCCTGCGGCTCCAAAGAGCATAATTACTTCTCCACCAAAGACTCTTACGTGGCAGTCTCTGACAATAGGTGTGAAAACACCAAGGACTACTCCTGTTGTAGAAAATTAAGTCCATAAACAAGCTAAAATACTTTCTATGGACAGTCATATAGAATAGGTTACCCACCAAACACACGTTAGCCAGGAGAGTAATATGTCATGATGACATCTGTAGCATATGTACTAGAGAGACTGAGGATTCTGAACACATATTCTTCAACTACAACTATGAAATATATATCTGGTTACCAATAAGAACTGACCACCTCTTTCCCCTAAACTCTTCGAATAAAGACACCTGGTTTAATTGGCATAAAAATAATTTAAATGTGAAAAATACTTTAATAGACACCTCCTCTAGGCTATCTTTCTCCCATTCCTATTATGGTTTATCCTAGTGTCACACCTCTTTTTTACACCCCGGCGAAAGGGAATATATATATATA